>JASAMX010032950.1:0-55690 GCA_030248175.1 Microlaimidae sp. YZB2_3
AAGTCAGGTACCAAAAGGTCAGTATTATCATGAGACACATTTTCATTAAATAAAGAAAGGTTTATTTCACAACTTATTACAGCATGATCTGAATTTCCAAAATTAGGGGCTAATTGCACTTTATTAAATATTTCTGGGTCGTTTGTTAGAATAAGGTCTAAATAATTACTACCACGTGATGGTTCAGGAACAATTTGAGAAAGACCACATTCTAAAAATTTTATATAGTATTTTGATTCATTTTGGGAGTTACTGATCAGAGCATCGGAATCACCCCACCTTATACCAGGTAGGTTTAAATCACCTATTACTACAGTTGTATGCTCAACATTTGTTGTGTAATATTCAATCAAGTCTAAAAGCAGGGAATCATTCTCAGCTTTTATATTAGGAGGTCTATACAAATTTATCAGGCGAATTTTATTACTTTCAATAATAAGATCAGCAACTATAACATCCAAATTTTCATAATTACTGTGAATTTGGATTTCATGATATTTTAATTTGTTATTAATTAAGGTAAGAACGCCTCCCCCTCTACTGTGATGCCTATCTTTTCTCAAAATGCTAAAATTACTTTCTTTAATGATAAATTGATCTGGAATTTCATTATGAAGCCAGGACTCCTGAGCAAATATAATATCAAGCAAACCATAATTAGTATCAGCACCTTTAATTAAGAGCTCAAATTCATTCATAACATTTAGAAGAGATCTGGAATTAAGAGAAATTAATTTTAGTTTGTTTTGAAGTTTGAAATTTATTATTTTGTTTTGTTTAACAATACTAAGTCTGCAACTGGGTTGCACAATTTCCTATTTATAAGTGAAGTCTAGGTTCTTAATTTCAAGTATGCATTTTTTATCTTGGTCAAACATATAAGGGTCCCCTGAATCACTATAGCGGATGTAGACATTTCTGTCTTCACTACACAGCTGTTTTGCTTTTGCAAGCATTAATGATTGTTGCTCTCTTTGTTCAGTGGTGAGGGAAGGTCCAGCGAAAATGTTTTTGTATGATTCAGATCTTTGCAGCTTTCCATTTGAGCGCGTAAATCTGTTGGGAATGAAGTTGCCGAAGAAACGCAAAACCCCAATAAATATAAAAACCCAAACTAGGGGGGTGTTAAAATCTGAGAAACACAAAACTGGGGAGGGGTTAAACTCCAAAAGAGGGAGGGGGTTAAAATCTGCAAACCAAAAATACCCATATCGTTTTTTTTTCTGGAGTCCATTTTACCCATATCGTTTTTGAATTTTAAAGAAAAAATACGTTAAAAAACCGCTAATTTTGGGTCTAAAAGCAACTTTTATTGCATTTTTGAGCGTTTTATTGTTTAAAATATTCATTTTGACCTCAAACTTAAGTTTGGAGGTAGTTAGAAGTCATTTTAAAGACATTTTCTTTTTCATCATTTTTCCGAAATTGGAGGGGGGTTTACATAGGTGAGAACGGTCCTGGAAGCCAGGGGGGATTGTACATACAAAAAAGGACCATTTTTTTCCCTTAAATTGGTAATAACTTCTTACAGGGGATTTTAATTTCAAAAATAACTTTAAAAGTTTATTGGTCTACATGCTTAATTTTTTAGGTATAAAAATGTTTTACACAAACAGACCTGTGCACTGCCCCCCAGGGGTTAAAATGGGGGGGGGCAATTCCAAAATGGGGGGCATGGGAGGCAACTTTTTTGAAATGGGGGGAATAAAACGGGGGGCAAACGGAGGAGAAAGAAAAAAAAGAGGAAAAAAGGAGAAAAAAGAGAAAAAAAGAAGGGAAAAGGGAAAAAAGGAACAAAAAAAAAGCGAAAATAAGGTAAAAATAGGTCTAAAATAGCTTAAAATACATTGAAATAGGTTAAAAACTGCAAAAAATTGCGACGATTGCATCATAATAGGTCAAAAATGGCATCATTATTTTAGACCACTTTTTCATTTTTTGCCAGGGGGAGGGGGGGGGGGTGGGAGGCAATAAAACCAGGGGGACAAATCCTCCAATAGGGGGAGGGGGCATTTCCAGACCGTGCATAGGTCTGAATCCATATTACGTCACAAATTGAAATAAGACTATCATGATAGCTATAACAACACACTTCTTTAATACTTTTGATTCCTAATAAAACTTGACTTTTTGAAATTTTTGAAAGTTTCAAAAGTAATCGTTATTCTTTACAATATTTTTTTCATATAAAATGGTAAACAACTTTGAAATGCAGGAATCGTTTTGTGTATCATAATAAATTAATCTTGGTAAAGATTAATCATAACAATTAATAAAGCAAGGCATAGTTTTTACCTGTCCATGAACAGAAGACACTTGGTAATCATTCACATTCTGCTTACTCCTTGGGCTGTTCTTTCCATTTTTGTCCTGTTCTTTGTCTTCCTCTTCTTCCTTCTTCTCTTTCTTTTTTTTATTTTCTTCATCCTCTTTGGGTGTTTTTGCAATTCCTAATGCTAAAAACAATATTTTTCTTCTAAATTCAACAAAGATAAGATTTTATTTGTAAGTTTAATTTTTTAATATACATTTGAAAAGATTTATATAATAAAAACTAATTAACAAATAAAAATATCATTAAATTGTGGAGTGTCATTGAATAACTAACTTTAATTTATCTTTAAATTATTTAGGAAAACCTGTTCTTTATCAAATAATCACATCAGGAAATAACCTGCACTTGGCGGGGTAGTGGCTGCACTCTGCGTGACCTCTGCAACTGTGGGTGTGGCCAAGGGAGTGTTGGAGACTGAGGAGTTGAGGAAACTGCTCCAACAATTTACTTTGCATTTATCTTCTATTTTTTTGTTGTTTTTGTCCTACAATAAAAAAACATTTAAACAAAAACATAATGTAAAGGATGGTTTACTTTGTGAAAATAAAATAAGAAAAAATGAACGCCACTGTAAATTATTATACTTTTTTACTGCTCAGTGACACAAGGGATCAGCCCAGAGAGGGTAAATTTGAAATCTTGATGGTGTTAGGTTAGGAGATGGTCCAATGTCTGAAGCAAAATATTTTAAAATTATTATTGTTTTAAAAAATCTTACAACTTTATTGAAAGTTTATGAAGTAAAACAAACCAAGGTATTTAGTTATGAAGAGCAGACCTGTGCACTGCCCCCTGGGGTTATAATGTGGGGGGCAATTCCAAAACGGGGGGCACGAGGGAGGGGCAACTTTTTTAAAACAGGGGGAGGGCAATAAAATGGGGGGTGCAAGCAGGGGGGAAACAAAAAAAGAGAAAAAAAGGAGAAAAAAAGAGAAAAAAAGAAAGGAAAAGAGAAAAAAGGGACAAAAAAAGCAAAAATAAGATAAAAATAGGTCTAAAATAGCTTAAATTGCATCGAAATAGGCTAAAAACTGCAAAATTTTTGCAATGATGGCGTCATAATAGGTAAAAAATGGTGTCATAATTTTTGGGTACTTTTTATTTTTCTGCGGGGGGGGGGGAGGGGCAATAAAACGGGGGAGGGGCAAATTCTTCAAAAAAGCGGGAGGGGGGGCAATTTCAAACCGTGCACAGGTCTGTGAAGAGAGTGTAGAAATACTAATTTCTGTTAAAAATTCAGGCTTTTGATGAAAAATGTCAGATAAAAATTGTACCAAAAGATCTCCAGAGGGGGGAGTGGAGAGGTTTAGATTTATAAATCTAGAGGAAGTTTTGTGTGAAAAATTAAGCGATTGGAGATAAGGGCCCCCTGGATATTTTTTTTGGGGGGATTTGAAGGGGTGTACCCCCTTGTTCACCTATATCAGCATCCATTTCCATTCCAAAAAAAGAAGGTATTGATTTTTCAGTGGAAAGTATTTCAAAATATTTAACAAATATTTTGTACAAAAAACTAAAAAGAAATTTTTTGGGACAAAAGCGGCCAAGAAAACCTAACTACATAATTTGTAAGTAATGTCAGTAGTTTTAAGCAGGTTTTGCGGGTGGGGGGGGGCGCCGCCCACCCCCCCCCCCTTTTGCCGTCCAACTATTATTGTTATTATTCCTCAGTACGGTGGCAGCCATACATGGGGAGGGGGAGGGGGGTTTGGGGGTTAACCCCCCCAAATTTTGAGAAGGGGGGTTTAACCCCCCCACTTAGAAGTGGGGGGGGAGAAAAGGTTAACCCCCCTCCAATTTTGGTAAAATGAAGAAAAATTGTCTTTATATTGACTTCTAACTGCCACCAAACTTAAGTTTTGAGGTCAAAATGAATGTTTTAATCAATGAAAAGCTCAAAGAAGCAATAAAAAGGGCTTTTTCATCTAAAATTATTGTTTTTTACCTATTTTCCTTCAAAATTTAAAAGAATATAAAAAAATATAGGTAAAATGCACCACAGAAAAAGATGATATGAGTATTTTGCGTTTCTCGGATTTTAATCCCACCCTAATTTGGGGTTTAACTCCCCCTTTGCAGCTGTTTAACCCCCCTTTTGGGTTTTGTGTTCTTGGTATGATCAGGTTGTACCCACCCCATTCTTAATGTTTTAAATTGGTCTCCAGTTCCAAATTTGTGTTATTTTGTTTTGTAATCTTGATACAACCACGCTGGACAGACCCCCCTTGAGATTGTTATATAGTGGGATTAAAATTCTAAAGGTTAGGAGAAGTAATTTTAAAAACATTTTCTTGCACTTTGCATTGCTTAGTTTAGTCAGTTCTAAATCAATGTACTCATTTTTAGTTGTTAATGAATTAGAAATCAAAAATTTTAGGGTATTAAATTGTTTGTAAAAATTTTTTCTTTGTTATTGAATAATAAGAAAATAATGAAGTACGTGAAATAATAAACAATAAAGACTACGCAATAAACACTACGCGCGAAGCGCGAAAAATTTTTTTACTCCTTTTATAACGTTTAGGATTTGGACCCCCCTGCCTGGTTCCCCCCCCCCTTTTGGAAATTTTGTTCAGAGTTGGACCCCCCCTTTCCAAAATCCTGGCTACGCCCATGTATGGTTGCCAACTTTTTGAAGAAAAGCAGTAAGACTGCCTAAAATAACACATTTTATTAATAATTTTAATTACTAATAAAAATTGCAAAATAAATCAAGGTTAAAATCAAATTTGGTAGAAAAAAATTTTATTTTTAACAATATTTTTATAAAAAACGTCAAAAAACTTTAAAATGCAAGAAAAGAATTGTTTTGTGCATCATAATACGATAAATTCTGGTTAAGATTAATCATAAAAATCAGTAAGGTTTAGTTTTTACCTGTCCGCCAATAGGAAATATTTGGTCTTTTTCCTTGGTTGTCTTTATTTTTTCTTCTTTTTTTTTGTTTTCCTCATTTTTTTTGGGCGTTTCCGGCAGATCTGAGGTTGAAAACAAAGTTTGTTCTAAATTCAATGGATATTTTAAGTTTTATTTTTTTAACATAATTTTAAAAGATTTATAAAACAAAAAACAATTTACAAATAAAAATATCATTACATAGCAAAGCGGTGTTGAGTAAATAAATCCAATTTATTAATAAATTATTTAGGATAACCTGTTCTTTATAAAATAATCTCAACAGGAAATAACCTGTACTCTGTGGTATAGTTGCTGTTCTCTGCCTGATGACTGCTGCTGTGAGTGTGGCCACGGGAGTTTTGGATGCCCTAGAGTTGTCTAAACTGTTCTTGCATTTTTCTTTGTATTTATCTTCCATTTTTTTTTTTACTTTTGTACTACAATAAAAAAACATTTTAAACATAATGCAAACATAGGTCACCAATGGGGGGGGGGTGGTAGGGGGGGTGGCATCCGCCCCCTACGGCCTTTGAGACCTATCCCCCCCCTAAGGTCCATTTTTGACCCCCCCTCCTTCAACCCCTTGAACCCCTGACCCCCCCCCCTAAGGCCCATTTTTGACCCTTCCCCCCCATCAACCACAATTTTTTTAAACCTAAATTATTATTTTATTTACATAATATATGTACATTTTTACATAATTAATAACAGTATATTCTTGTTTATAGCAATATTATACTTAATCGCAAACCATTTATGTTATTTTTAAAAAAAATGCTTTACAAATAGAGCAAACCATTTATGTTACTTAAAGAATGCTTTACAAATAGAGGACGAGTTAAAATACTTACAAGGAGTATGTTTTGATTAGTAAAGCAAAACGTGGTAAAGAAACTAAAATCAAAACTGGGTACAAGTAACAAAAATATTTCACAATAACAAAATCTCTTCATATTAAAATATTTTTAATTAAATATGTTGGTACCTAATTGGCCGTAAAAGTTAAGAATACTAGTCTTGCTTGAATGTTTATTTTAAAGAAGAACTTTTACTCGAATTTCATTTACACACCACTATTTAACATTTTTTAGTTGAAACATATAAAAAGGGTTAAAACGCACCTTTTTATCTTTAAAAATAAGAGCATTTTTAAAATTTTATTGTCAATTTCTGTAATTTAAAAAAACACTTTTTTTAAGTTGTAAAAAGTAAAATATTATATTGCGAGTACATGAGACTACTCGCTTTCTAGCTGTTTCAAGTTGATTGTTTTAATGATTTTAATCAAATTATTTAATTTTAGCCAAAAATTATAAAATAAACTTTTTCAATGTAATTATTTTCGTGATTTTGCACTACTTTTTATAATTTTTTGAGATTTATCAAAAACATAATATAACCCAAAAAATTTTTGATTATACACTAGGTTTTTGAATAAAATTAAGCAAGAAAAAATGCAACATTTTAAACGTACGCGACTTTCTGTGCATATACCACTGATTTCTTGTGAAGAGATTTTTTTTTCATGTAGTGCATTTACTTACAAAAGTGGAAGAAACGTTGCAATATGCACTGCAAAACGCTAACACTGTTAAAAATTGGTGCACCCAAAAATAGCAGAAAATGGCGGGTTTTCAGTATTAAACTCGCACAAGAGTGCTAGTTTCAAGCAAAATATTTTATTTAAAAATTAGTATTATTCTTATTTAGCATTATGTGAAAAATTTTTTTTCAAATTAAATATAAACAGTTCATTATTAACTTTTTGTTTTAAAAATTCACGTTTAGTGTCTTTTGGCTGGATACAAAATATTGGGTTCAAAAAAACCGGACTGACTCCACAGGTTTTTTTTTAAATTTTATGAATACTATAATGTAGATTTACAATAAACTTAAAAATTCTAAAATAAAGACTAGATATCAGCTTGAATTTTTTAACGTAACAAAATTTAAAAACAATTTCCAATATTCACCTAAAAATAAACGCAAGAATATATAATCCAAGCAAATATGTCCAGTTGTACAATAAACCGTTCTAATCAACTCACACATGATCGAATTTAAATAATCGAATTTAATCATCATTTTCTGCTAATTTTTTGCACAAAGCGATTTAGTTAAATAGTCTTAGAAAAAACGAGTTTTTTGGTGTACGAAATATCGCTGTGCAAGAAAAGTTTTATTGAGTGCACAGAAAATAGCTTGCGCGTGAAAAGTCACAAGTGCAACATTTCTTGTAAAATTTAGGTAAAAAATTCCCTGTCTAGCCGAAAATCCTCTTGTTTTATATATTTTTGATATTAGCAATGATATTAAAATAACTCCAATATATGAAAATACGTCTTGTGATTATAGAGGCAAATAAAACCTAGCTGACCTCGATGATTTGCAGTATTGAATCGACTATTTAACATTAAAATCATTTAAAACTTTCAGTAAAAACGGTTTTATATTTAAGATTAAATATCATATTTTAACAATTATTTATCAAATTACACAATTTGGAACAAAAATACAATTTTTAAAAGCGTAAAAGTTGACGAATTTATGTATATTTTTTGAAAAGCAGGAATCAAAAAATTATGCATTCCAATTCGTTTATTTAAAAAAATTTTATAACCGCACAATTTTAATTGATCCGTTTACGTATCTTATACAAACTAGGGATGCATTGAGCACCAGACTTTAATTGTGAGCTGAGCATTACTTAGTACTCACAATTAAATTAATTGTGAGCTTGAGCCTGAGTACTCACAATTAAATATATGTGAGTACCAATTGGTATTGAGCATTTGTGAGCCTGGCGAATGTTTAAAATATACTTACGTATAGCATAGATTTTAGGAGGATCGTATGTTGTAATCACAGAAGGGAATGACCGTAGTCCACAGAAATGGGGGCTATGGTTGGATAGAGCCCTCAAATGAGGTCAAAGGGCAGAACAGCAGCAATGGGTCCTTTCAGGACGACTTGAAAGGGGCTGAATACCCCCCACTCTTCAGGAGAAAATTTTAAATTTAAAACTGTAAAACACCAAGACAACCCAAAACACATACCGCAAAATACTCGATTTAACTAGCATATGAATTTCAGATAAAATTAGGATTTTTAATTAAAAAATAATTGTAAAGCCTCATGGCGTGTAAAACTGACAGTGAATATAAATCATATTTCAACTACAAATGTTTTATTGAATAAGCCAAACTAAAACATGATGTTTTTCTTGATTTTATAAATTTATCAAGTTTTATTGCAATTGTTTAGCGAAAAGAGCTATACTTATTTAAAAAACAAAAATCTTTTAATACTAACACTAAAAGTCATATACCTTTTGTATAATTAAATTTAAATATAAAAGGCGTTTTGTAAAAAAATGTAATATTGAAGACTGACATTTTTAATATTTATTATTAATTTAGTTTAGTCAAATTAAATTTAGGATAAATGTTTATGTTTAAAGCAATTTAAACTAATTTTTGTATATAAAAATATGCTTTAAAATAGAAAAATAACCATTTTTATGTAAGAAAAAAATTTGAATAGAAATAGAATAAAAAAGTTAGAATAAATACTTGTATGTTCTAATGATATTTATATAATTAGCATTTTTACGTATTTTTAATAGCATCTCAACATGTCATATGAAACGAAATTGTTGTGATTATGAATTTTTATTATTTAAACTTCCCAGGGTGAAATTAAGTATATTACAAAAACATTTTTTTTAGCTTTTTCAACAAAAAATGATATTGAATATAGAATAAACATTAAAGGAGCATTGTCACATATCAAATTTCTATAACGCTTTGAATAAACTACTCTTAATACAAAACCTTTGATCTACCTCGACCAATTCGACAACATTTAAAAATTTCAATTTAATCGGTTCAGTAACAAAAAAGTTATATGATCCTGCGTTATAGGTATTTACATAATTGTGACAGTATGTTCTCTTAAGTAATTATATCTCGCGAACGAAGCCACCAATTTTTGTAGAAAGTGTGTAAAAACTAAAAAGCAAATATTTTCACACATCGATGTAATTCTTTTATGGAATGGACCCTTTTGATTAATTGTAAAAATATTACCTTGTGCTCCGAAATCTTGTAACAATTTTTCGTCAAAATATTTAACAAAGCCAAAAATAAAGCTTTTTATACGGCGTTTTTTTACTAAGCAAATTTTAATGCAAAAATATATAAAAAACCAACGTATTTTTATGTTCATTTTGAAACCCTGCGACTTTTACCTTAAAACGGTCGGGAAATTTTTGGCATAAGAAAAAATGCTGAATTTAATAGCAAAAACAAAAAGTTTTTGTGCAAAAAGAGCGGGAATTTTTTGGAAAAACCCAGAAAAAATATTTACACCTATAACCTAAAAAAATAAATTAAAAATAATTAATAAAAAATCAAAATAGACAGAAGGCCAAATTAATTAGAAAGAGTATAAAAATATATAAAAACAAAAACAAAAGTTACACGTTTCTGCGCTTCTCTGGACGTGTAATGGACAAATAAGTAAAATAGTTGCGCGTCGTCAGCAGAGGCTATTCTACTTATTTTACAACTAGAAACAAGCTGAAAATTTTTAATAAAACAATTTTAGTAAAATTATAAAAAAATTTTAAAAAGTAAAGAATGAAAAAGCTAAATATGCATAAAAGATTAAAGTTAATTTTGGCAGCAAGGTTAAGTCTCTTATGAAATTTTTTATTTAAATGGAAAAGTGTCAATTTTAAAATTTTAAAATGTTTATTTCGATAGAGTTTTCAACAAAAAAACGCAAAAAATATGATTTTATTAAATACCTGTACTGTTTATTGAACGATTTTTCGCTTTCCATGTTTCACAAACAATGGGGTAACAATCTCAGGTTTTTTTGAAGAAAACACTAATATTTAGGGAAGTCATTTGATAAAATCAAAATAAATCAGGATGTAAAAATAAAGTTAACAACATGACGCCTGTTTTTTTACGTTTTCATAACAAAACTTTTTGCAGTGAAGAAGGCATTGTTCCAGGATAAAATGATTAAAAAATCCCTATTTCGGCCTTTTTTAAATGGTCTAAAGGTAAAAAACTGTGACAAGGTTTGGAACGCAGAATAAAGTTTGGTCAAAAAATAGTCAAAATCGAAAACAAAAACTTTTTACTGCATTTTTAAGTGTTTATTCTAACACACATTCTTTTTATAGAAGATTTAGTTTTTTTTAAATCAAAGTGCAAAACCAAAAGATAAAACCATGGGTAAAACATTGTGCAATTTATCAAAAAATCTTTAAGTCCTGTATAAAGAGTGGCGTCCATATAAGCCATTGAATAAAATGCCTTTTGAATAGTTTTAAAAATGACACAGTTCTTTGAGTTATGTCATCATAATGACCTATTTTTCATTAATTCGTGTGAATTTAAATAAATATTTATTTACGTGATTTTAGGTAAATTGAATTGTCCCATTATTAAATTAAAACAGACTTTTTATTCTAATTGGCGTGAATTAACAGAAGAATATGACTTTAAAATAAAAATGTCATTTAAATGGACTGAAATAATGTTGTTATAATCGCATATTAAAATAAGGCTTCTTATTCAGGATTTAAACATCTTTTGGTAAAGTATAATATATTTTTTTAATTTTTATTGTCAAGCTCACAATTAAGCTAATTAGCCTGGGCTAATTGTGAGCTTGAGCTTGAGCCTGAGATTTATTGTGAGCTTGAGCTTGAGCTTAGTACTCACAATTAAATATATGTGAGTACCAATTGGTATTGAGCATTTGTGAGCAGCTCAATGCATCCCTATTTTGAAGGTCCTTAAAATCCTGACGTGTGTGCTATTAATTAAAAAAATATTAACGATAAATTTCCGTTTATTGATTCCCAATGTCAATAAATATTTATGTTTACTCTTTAATTCACAATAGCTTATTCATTTCAGCGCAATGACTCTCTGTCTCTTGGCACATGTGTGATTAATTAAAAAATATAATAAAGAAATTTGCGTTTATTGATTACGTTTTTTTTAAACAAAATTATATTTTGATTTTTTTTCTGCAAAACGGCGCTATGCGCCGTCACATTCTTGGTGCCTTGCACATGAAATATTAATCAAAACAAAACAAACAAATATTACCAATAAATTAACGCTCATCGATTACTGATATCAATGAAGTTTGTTAATTGTTTAATTAATTCAAATTCAAATTCCAATGCCATTATAATGACTTCCTCTCCATTTTACTTCGCGCAAATGAAAATGGCTACTATGCCATAAAATGGTGGTTGTCATTTAAATAGAGAGGCTCATTATATTGGCCTATTTTTACTTCTTTTTTATATAAGAGTTGCACATTTTTCAGTATATTATATTTTTTTGCTATCAATAAATGCAGCAACTGTGCCGTGGTATGGCGCTAGCTATTGTATTTTGTTTGGGACCGTGTTCTTGGGACAAACTATTGTTTTATGTTCCGTAAGTAACTAAATTATGATGTTTTAATAATTTCTAACCTTTTATTTTCAACTATTTTTGCGGATTTTTCATTCTCCACTTTTTTTGCGGATTTTTCATTTTCAACTTTTTTTAGCGAATTTTTCTTTTTCCACGTTTTTTGCGGATCTTTCATTTCCCAATTTCCATTAGAAGCCTTTTCTGTAAATTAAAACATTACAAAAATAGAAACTAAACGCATAAATAGCGCCGTACTTACAAAGCGGCAATATTTGACACTTCGAAATATACTATTCTCTTGCTGTCTCCCAATTTTTCTCCTACATATGATTGGGAATGCATTGGGCACCTGATTTTAATTGTGAGCTGAGCATTACTTAGTACTCACAATTAAATTATTTGTAAGCTTGAGCTTGAGTACGCACAATTAAATATATGTGTGTACCAATTGGTATTAAGCATTTGTGAGCCTGGGGCCTATTTTATAAAAACGTTTGTAAATTTTCATTTTACAAATCTGCGCCCATTTTTTTGCAAATTACGTGATAGAGGATACACGACACGACGAATATTGATCGGTCAGTGGAGATGAAATGACGTGGCTGCGACCAATCAGCGCAGAGCAGTGCGCGGAGATGCTTCCCCTGGATTAAAAGTTGAAAAACCTTTATCGTGTCTTTTACAAAAAATAGGCGGAGATTAAAGGTTTTCATGAAACAGGCCCCTGGCCAGTGTTTATAATATACTTACATGAAGCATGGATTTTAGAAGGATTGTATGATGTAAGATCAGCAAAAATTGGCCGTAACCCAAAAAATGGGGGCTCAATGAGATCAAAGGGGCAGGACAGCAGCAAAAGGTCCCTGTCAGGACGATTTAAGAAGCTGATAACCTTTTTGTAGAAAATTTTCAATTTAAGACTATAAAACACTTGTAACACAGGACAAAATCTTTGTAAAAACTTAATTTTACGTTAATATGAATTTAATATAGCATTAGGGGTTTTGATGAAAAAAATAAATGCAAGGACATTAATTGACTATGCCAGTGTCGCAATAACACTTAAAATTACATTTCAACTAAATATACCGATGTTCCTACCCTCAATATCATGCTCCAGAGATCTGATCATTTAAAGCGGAGGGAGCTTCAGAGCTCCGCCCCATAAATGAGCAATTGTAAGCTTATTTTTTAAAAAAAATTAAGTTTATAAAAAAAAATTGACAAGATAATCTATGATATCACTCTTTAATTATTCATGAATTTAGTGAAAAATAGGGCGGAGCTTCGGAACTCTGGAATTGCTCTGGAGTTCTTAAAAGCGGAGCTCTGAGTTTTAAGGTACATCGCTAATATATTAAAATTTTATTGAATATATTTACCAAAGTAATATAAACATATTATTAATGATTTATAAATTTTTATTGTGATTTTTTAGTCAAAAAATTTATAGTGATTTTAAAAACAGAGTCTATTGTTGCTAATACTAAAAGTCATCTGCAAGTTTGATCGTCTGCAGCAAAGCATTTTAAAAACTTTCATGATCCGTCCACTGTTATTTGAAATCTAACATCATTTGTTTTATCACTGATTCACAAAAAAGCTTTATCGCGCGGTCTTAACCTTGTTTTACCACCTATGAGGCTTCAAAAATGTGACTATCTTCTTCCGTTTGAACTCTTGTATCGTTCAATTTGTCATTTACTGTGTTTAATAGAAATTAAGATCTGATAAAGACATCAATTCAAGAATCTGCTTTATCTTCTTTTTACTGATATAATAACTTGCCGCACCACACGTTATATCTAAGGCTGAAATTCAAGCTCTCAAAGAAAATGTCGCTTTTTTTCCACATGTTTCATCTGATAATCTCTATTTCGCCAGTTTTGACGTTAAAAGCCTTTTTACTAATCTACCTCTTAAAGAAGCGGTTGAGATATGTTCTGAAAAAATTTTAAAGACAAGACAAAGCTAGCTGTTTCTGGCCTTCCTGAGAGTGATTTTGAGTTATTAAAGACTGTAGATAGTGGTGATTCCGGTGATGTCATTCATCCAGTTGAATCTTTTTGTATTGGAAAAGCTGGTGACCGGCCCAGACTCCTGAAAAGAGGGGGCCAATAAATTTGACAAAATTTGCATAAGGCCGTCACTGAATGAGGAACAGCGAGTCTGTCAAAAGGAGTTGCTCTGAAAACTTTGGGAGTTTAGCGAGCAGAACAAAAAGTTTTAACTTTGGTATTTTGCTGATGGTGATTCCTTTTTGATCGACATCACACTCAATTCTCTTCCCCTAAAGGTTTCAAAATAGGATATTATTCGACTTGATCGCCATAAATTAAAACATATACCAAGTATAAATATTTTCTGTATGAATGCAAGAAGCCTTGCTAACTCCTTAGACGAGGTTAATGTTATGATTTTAGGAGAAAGTCTTATTTATCGTGCTGTTAATATCTGCTTTATTTGTGAAACGTGGCTCACTCTCACTGAATCAACTTCAAACGCAATGATTATCAAAAACAGAGAATTTAATGTTTATTAAAAGGATCGACAGCAGCGGCAAGGAGGTGGAGTAGTTCTATTAATTAAATTTTTTTTAGAGTAGTTGAAGTTGAAATTGAGAAAAAGTATAATGCAATAGAACTAGCAGCGGTTGAAATTTTTCTAGAGAAGTCTTTTAAACTGAGATTCATTGGTATTTATAGAGAACCTAGTACTAGCAAAGAAAAAGACAACTTAATATTTGAGCTAATTAGGAATTTAACAGAAAACCTTGTAGGAACCATTGTTTTAACTTTGAGATTTCAATCTGCCAGGGGTAGATTGGTCTTCAGTTAAAATAATTTCAAACACACAAATAAAACAATTGGTTTGAGTTTTTTAAAACAAT
Source organism: Microlaimidae sp. YZB2_3 (assembly GCA_030248175.1). Classification (NCBI taxonomy): domain Eukaryota; kingdom Metazoa; phylum Nematoda; class Chromadorea; order Desmodorida; family Microlaimidae; species Microlaimidae sp. YZB2_3. Next base: position 14,576 of record JASAMX010032950.1, read on the forward strand.
AAGCGTTATAGATTTTGGCCTGAAGGGAAGCAGTGCAAAATAAGAACTTTGCAATTTGGCTATTGCCAGCCGTCTTCTCCAAGCGCATATGCGCGCGCCCACGCGCATATGCGTTCTTGAGAAGGATTTTGCTGTTTTTGCTACATGAAGAATTCAAAACATTGTTTGTAAAGCATAAAAATCCTTCAAACGCAAAGTGTTTAACGTTTAAAATCAAATTTATGTTACAAATTAAAAAAATATATATAAATATGTCTTATACAAACAAACGAGCCAGCCAAAACACCTCTATAGTCCACTTACAAATATTTCTTATTTTCCTTTTCTTATGGACCTTGTCGCCATAACGCTTATTTGTCCATACGCTTATTCCAAAACTACCTTTATTTCTGCCTGGGATTGTATGTATCCGCTTGTTTCACAACTAGGGATCGACTGGGGCCCCGGCCCCGGCTTGCCCCGGCACTTTTTTTCCACCCCGGCCCCGGCCCCGGCCACGGCAAACGCGATTTTCTCTACCCCGGCCCCGGCCCCGGCAATTTAGCTGTCAAATGAGCCGAGGCAAACCGGGGTAAGGACCCCTAAGAATGCAAATTTTAAAGCGCTTCTAAACATTTTTGACAGTGAAATATTATACAAGATTTTATCTACAGAGCTAATTTAATTGTTTTAATATTAGGATATTTATGGTTTATTATGCTATATTAAGATTTTCTAAAGCCTCTTTATTTTATTAAGATTCGTTATTTTAATCACGAATCCTTATTCTAAAAATTTAAAGATATCTTGAGTATTAAAAGCTGTTTGTAGATTTTATTTACAAGATGAGAGTTTGACAGTAGATATCTATGGTTGAATTATATCTGGCTGACCTCTAGTAAGTTTGTATAAGAGACGTAAACGGATCAATTAAAATTGTGCGGTTATAAAATTTTAAATAAACGAATTGGAACGCATGATTTTTTTTTAATTCCTGCTTTTCAAAAAATATACATAAATTAGTCAACTTTCACGCTTTAAAAAATTGTATTTTTGTTCCAAATTGTGTAATTTGATAAATAATTGTTAAAATATGGTATTTAATCTTAAATATAAAACCTTTTTTACTGAAAGTTTTTAATGATTTTAATTTTAAATAGTCGATTCAATACTGCAAATCATCGAGGTCAGTTAGGTTTTATTTGCCTCCATAATCACAAGACGTATTTTGCATATATTGGAGTTATTTTAATATCATTGCTAATATCAAAAACATATAAAACAAGAGAATTTTCGGCTAGACAGGTAATTTTTTACCTAAATTTTAAGAGAAATGTTGCACTTGTGACTTTTCACGCGCAAGCTATTTTCTGTGCACTCAATATAACTTTTCTCGCACAGCGATATTTTGTACACCAAAAAACTCGTTTTTTCTAAGACTATTTTACTAAATCGCTTTGTGCAAAAAATTAGCAGAAAATGATGATTAAATTCGATTATTTGTTATTCGATCATGTGTGAGTTGATTAGAACGGTTTATTGTACAACTGGACATAGGGTTGTGCATTTAATTTCGGCACTTTTTTGTTTTTCCGATGTAACTTTTCACTGTATGGCCTGAATTTCATGTTTGATAGCTCATTTTGAAGCTTTCACGATACTGCGTTGCGTCACAAAAGTTTCACTGTACGAAAGTAGTTTTTTTACTTAATTAAATCAGTTTTTAAAAAAAATGGAAAATTGCCGAAATTAAATGTGTGCATTTAATTTCGGCACTTTACAAACAATTGATTGTTTCTCAGTCAAAAAATCATCATTTTCAAAAATTTAAAAGCCTATCATTATCTCCAGACAGTTTTCTTTAATTTAAGCTTCTACTTGTTGTTCAACGTGTAACTGGCAAAAAGTTACAGCTAAGATGCCAAATGGTATCAAAATGAGCAAAATTTGGGGAAAAAGTGCATTTAATTTCGGCACTTTTTAAAAGGACCCTCTTAATTGAGTTTAAGTGCAGTGCTATGACCACTACACATTTCAACGTTGTCTTTTAACTATTTACAATTACAATTTAACAGCCGACCACTTAATTCAACCCGTTTTTATCTACAGCAATAGGTGTGCCGAAATTACACTATTTTATTTTATAACGATTGCTCACCACAGACGCAGCGTAGAATCACGGAGACTAAAAGTTCGGAAAATAGACTAAATTTTACCAGGACAGTTTGATTTTTATACTAATTTGTTGCGTAATCATGAAATGCCCATGTTCTAAAAACGAGTATCAATTTTATTTTTTATAAATCACACAATTTCTCATGAAAATATCATAACATAACAAATAAAAAGCTCACGACAGTCATCTACATATAATTAGGTCTCATTTGAGCTATCAAACGTCGTATACCGTCCAGGAACCAAAGATATAGTCCAAAATCAAAAATGCCCAATTTGGAAAAGTGCCGAAATTAAATGCACTACCCTATTTGCTTGGATTATATATTCTTGCGTTTATTTTTAGGTGAATATTGGAAATTGTTTTTAAATTTTGTTACGTTAAAAAAATTCAAACTGATGTCTAGTCTTTATTTTAGAATTTTTAAGTTTATTGTAAATCTACACAATAGTATTCATAAAATTTAAAAAAAAACCTGCGGTATCAGTCCAATTTTTTTGAACCCAATATTTTGTATCCAGCCAAAAGACACCAAACGTGAATTTTTAAAACAAAAAGTTAATAGTGAACTGTTTATATTTATTAATTTGAAAAAAAGTTTTCGCATAATGCTAAATAAGAATAATACTAATTTTTAAATAAAATATTTTGCTTGAAACTAGCACTCTTGTGCGAGTTTAATACTGAAAACCCGCCATTTTCTGCTATTTTTGGGTGCACCAATTTTTAACATAGTGTTAGCGTTTTGCAGTGCTTATTGCAACTTTGCTTCCACTTTTGCAAGTAATTGCGCTACACAAAAAAACCCTTATTGACTGCAAAAAAATCTCTTCGCAAGAAATCAGTGGTATATGCACAGAAAGTCGCGAACGTTTAAAATGCTGCATTTTTTTCTTCCATAATTTTATTCAAAAACCTAGTGTATAATCATTAAAACAATCAACTTGAAACAGCTAAAAAGCGAGTAGTCTCATGTACTCGCAATATAATATTTTACTTTTTACAACTTAAAAAGAGTTCTTTTAATTTACAAAAATTGACAATAAAACTTTAAAAATGCTCTTATTTTTTAAAATAAAAAGTTACGTTTTAACCCTTTTTATATGTTTAAACTAAAAAATGTTGAATAGTGGTGTGAAAATGAAATTTGAGTAAAAGTTCTTTTTTAAAATAACATTCAAGCAAGACTAGTATTCTTAACTTTTACGGTTAAATTTCGCCAATTAGGTACTAGCATATTTAATTAAAAATATTTTAATATGAAGAGATTTTGTTATTGTGAAATATTTTTGTTACTTGTACTAAGTTTTGATTTTAGTTTCTTTACCACGTTTCGCTTTACTGATCAAAAAAACAGTAAGTATTTTAACTCTTCCTCTACATATTTGTAAAGAACTTTTTAAAAGTAAGATAAATGGTTTGCTCTATTTGTAAAGCATTTTTTAAAAGTAACATAAATGGTTTGCGATTAAGTATAATATTGCTTTAAACAAGAATATACTGCTAATAATTACGTGAAAATGTACATATATTATGTAAATAAAATAATAATTTAGGTTTAGAAAAATTGAAATATGAAAATAAAAATTTTGTTCTGCTTAGAAAAAAAACTTTTGTGTAATAAAATAAAAGTTTTTTTACTCACAAAATACTAATTCTAAAATGTGACTATTCATTACATAAACCAAATAATTAACAGTAAAAATGTTGATTTTTATTTGAAAAAAATGACCAAAATTACAAATTCTGCTTAATTTTTCGCCTGCCCCGGCCCCGGCCCCGGCCCCGGCAAAAATTTCTACCCCCGCCCCGGCCCCGGCCCCGCAAATCCAAATTTCTCTACCCCGGCCCCGGCCCCGGCCCCGGCATCAGCAAAAATTCTGCCCCTGTCCATCACTATTCACAACCAACTAGTGAGAATAATTATCTGGATCTTTTGATTACAAACGATAGAGAAATTTTTAATAAATGTCACTGTTGCGCCCAGTTTTTCACAATCAGACCAGACCATAACACTATTTTATCTGAAATTAATCTTAAAATATTTGACAGTCCTAAGAATAAGATTCAAAATTACATACATGATTTTTTAAAAGCAGATTATAATATGCTAAGTTTGTAGTTATCTACAATCAACTGGAAGATTTTATTTTAAGAATGTGACACAGTAAAAAATGCTTGGCAAAAATTCAAGGATATGTTTTTAGGAATAAATAGACATGCCCTTGAAAAATTTTTTTACAAATAAAAAAAAAATATACAATATCCAATACATATAAAAAACTGCAAAATCAAAAGAAAAAACTTTGGCATAAGCGTAATATTGATGAAAAATTAAGATCAGAGTACAAACAAATTTGCAAAGTATACAAAACTAAATTTAGATATTTTAACACTAATAAAGAAACAAAAATTCTAAATTCAGGGGGTTTGAACAATTTTTATAAATTTGTTAATAGTAAAATAAAAACAAAACAAGCTACACCACCAATTAAAAGCGAAGATGGGACTTTTGTAACTGAAGAGTGTGAAAAAGTTAAACTGTTTGTAAATTAATTTTGCTTCCGTTTTTACTGATGATGATGACACCTTACCGAATTTTAATCTACCAAGTATAGACTAGTTTGGAATAAGAATTTTTTAGTGTTAGAAAGAGGGTACAATAACTACTAGCGCCAATCATATGTAGAGGGAAAATTGAGAAACAGCAAGCGACTAGTACATTTTACGGTTTAAAATATTTCAAATATTTATTGGTTTAAAATCTCGACCCCTTCTCTTCAAAATTTCTTAAATACTTTTTAAATATTGCAAAATATAAAAGCAGTTTTTGGGGATTTTTAGTTTGTTGCCGCTTCGTAGGTACGGCGCTGCTGGCGCGCTTGGTTGCCAGTTTTTTAATGTTTCAATTACAGAAAATGCTTAATTTAAAAGTTTGGAATGGACTTTTTAAAATTAATTTTGAAGTGTTGAATAGTTTTACAAGCAAAACATAAAAAAAACTATGTAGGTTTAAAATTAGTTTAAAAGCACAAATTTCATCTTTATTTTTCTAATTCGAAATCACTGTTCAGGATAATACTATTTTAGTGGTGATTTTAAACTATTGTGACGTTTAATTAAAAAAACAAAAATTTATTTAGCACAAACTGATATATTACAGCACTTCAACGTAGTGAAACATATCATCGTGCAGCAATTCTTATGAAGTATAGGTTTAAGCTTAAGAAACTAAGAAAGCTAAGATTTTTTCAAATTTTATTTTTTTCTTTTTGCACCTTCTCTCATACAGTAAAAGACGCTTATTCCGAACTAGTCTATAGGGAAGTTGGACAGCATGGTATTTACCAAAAAAGGTATTTAAAGCCCTAAAAAAACTCCCAAACCAATTGTCTAGAACACCTGACTGTTTTCCAGCTTACTTCTTAAAACGCTTGGCCAAAGTTATTGCTGAAATTTTGGCAATAATCTTTTAAATGTCTTTTGATTTTTGAGAATTACCACTTGATTGGAAAATAGCTTTATTAAACTTACTGTTTAAAAAGATACCAAAATCCTAAAAAATTATCATCCAATTTTTCCATATCATTTTGTCAAGGTTTCAACATGGTTTTAAAGCAAAAAACTCCACAATAACACAGCTGTTGGAAACTTTTAATGGGTGGACGCAGGCACTAAAGGATTAACTTCTAATCGATGTCATATAATTGGATTTCGCAAGGCCTTTGACACTGTGTCACATCAAAAATTGTTATATAATCTAGAAAAATATGGTATTTCTGGTAAATTTTTAAAATGGATAAAAGAGTTTTTAGTTGGGCGGGATATTAAAGTTGTAATTAATGACTCAGTATTCAAATCATTTCTTGTAAAAAGTTCAGTTCCTCAGGGTTCTGTTTTGGACTCATTTCTATTTCTTATGTATATATTAATAATATTGTTGATTGTGTTAAGTACTCACAAATTAGGCTCTTTGCAGATGATGTAAAGTTGTTTGCAAAATCTTCATCTAAAAACTACCACATTCAATCCTTAAGACTTCAAGAAGATTTAGATAAAAAATACAGCTGGTCAAAAGAGTGGCAATTGAAATTTTCAGATCATAAATTTAAAGTTCTTCATATTTGAAATTATAGCAAGAAGTTAATTTGTAATGATAAACTTGATAATAGTAGTTACTTGCAACTACAGAATTGGTGCGTGACCTAGGTGTTTATATATCTCATGATGAGAAATTCTCTAAACACTATAAAATCAAAGCAAAAACACCAATGAGACTGACATCACTAAAATTTATTTTTCCCGAGCCTAAGTAAAACCTTAAAATGAAGGTAAATTGTTATATGATGCAATTTGTTCAACAATGATTTCTAAAAAAATCCGATTTTCGTTATCAATAGTCTGTAATGTTCTAAATAATACAATTTGTTTATTTCAATTCCACTGCGTCAAACTTTATGGTGTTGAAAACTTAGCATAAAACTATTGTTTGGTGGTCTAAAATGCATTATAAATTGATCAAAACCGAGAATACATGAAAACTAATTAATAAAGAAAAGATGATTGAGAAATAAAGAACAAATTATATGGGGTATTCACGATTTTACCAAGTCATTGCGGTGTTCGCATGGCCCCGTGGCCATGCGAAACTCAAAACATGGACGGTTAAAAAAACAAAGGAATTAAAAAAAATTTAAAAAAGGAATTTAGAAAAAAAATTCTTTAAATAAATATAAAACAAATACTGCAAAACAAGTTTGTAATTAATGTTTTGGTTATAAAACTAGTCATAACTCACGAACCAATAAAGCAATTGTAAAAAGTAAACTATCATTGAACTCGTCAAAAACTGTAATCTTTAATCCTGTATTTAGTTTTAAGTATTCCGAGATTTTTTATTTGATTAATAAGTTAAAACTCTGTAATAATTTACACAATAGTTCATCAAAAATTATTTTGATGTTATTGTTTTTTATAGAATATTACAAATAAAATGATACTTTAACCTTAAAAATTAATTGAATATCAAAAGAGTTATGACTATTTGTATATAGCGCTAATGTTCAAGTCGACCAAATATTAACCGCATTTTTTATTGTTAAAATTATATTACTAATATAATAATAAATTTAACACTTAAATTTTGACGATTGCAATTTTATATAATCTCAGAGCAAGATTTTTTTGTTTTAGCTGATGAAATTTGTAGTTTACTGCTGAAGTTACTTAGAGTTAATTTTAAAATATATAAATAAAACTCAGTACTTAAAGTCAAAATTTGACACTTCTTACAAAAAAATTCCTCTTCAAATTGTCTAAAAAATCCAGAGTTGAAACTTAACTGCCAATTAACCAAAAAAACTTTAAATGTACAAACTGAAATAAAAGAATTCTGTTTTTTTGTTGACTTTAACTTTAGCACTATATAAAATTAATCATAACTCTAGAAATCATAAATTAAACTTTACAATTTAACTATCATTGTATTTGCTATATTTGTTAGAGAACAATAATATCAAAATAATTTTTGATCAACTATTGTGTGAATTATTACAAAGTTCTAACTTATTAATCAAATCAAAAATTTTGAAATAGTTAAAACTATATACACCATTAGATTTTAAAGTATTTGACGAGTAAAATGATAGTTTAATTTTTACAATTGCTTATAAGTTTATAAGTTCGTGAGTTATGACTGGTTTTATAAGCAAAACATTAATTAAAAACTTGTTTTGCAGTATTTGTTTTCAATTTATTTTAAAATTTTTTTTTAATTCCCGTTTTTCAATTTTTTTAAATTTATTTATTTTTTAACCGTCCATGTGTTAAGTTTCGCATGGCCCCGTGAACACCGCAATGGATTGGTAAAATCGTGAATATGTGGATCCAACCTAAATGAATATGTATGCATATGTTTGTATGCATACTTATGATACTTTTTTAAAAAAAAGTATGTGGTGCGGTAATTTAAAAAAATACACGAGGCAGTGAAAATATGTTCCGGCTTGAGTTTTAGACTCGATTTTTAAAACCTTATATTAAACGGATTTTTATGATTAATTAATTTTCATGTTTTCTTGTCAAAACGCAGTTTTAATTAAATTTATTTTTCCTAAGCCTAAACATAACCAACAAATGAAGCTAAACTGTATTATTATAAAATATTAAATAATGGCTCCTTAAAAAATTGTTGACAATTTTGTCATTAATAGTTTATAATGTTTTAAAATATAATATTTGTTTATTTCTATCCCGCTGCTCTTCTCACCCCTCGGTTTATTTATCCAACTTTCAGCGTTAGAAGAGGGAAAGAATACTTTCCAGCATAATATCTTCCGCGACGCACGGCAAGAAGTTTTTTTCCAAAGATATTTGATTGGAATGTATTTTTGCAAAACTTATTCTTGCAGAAGGGATTGTTTCCAAAATTATTATGCATAGTGTATTTTTTCCGGACACCAACACACATTCTTTTTGCAGAAAAAAAAATAGTTTTTTTAATGAAAGTCCAAAACCAACAGAAAAAACCATGAGTAAAAACACATGCAATTTATCAAAAAATGTTTAACTCCTAATTATTTGTCAATGACCCCACCAGAGACAAAATATAATTATTAATGAGGAAGAACGTATTCACTATGTTTTATCCAGTTTAAAAAAAAAAACAATTTCAGCACAACTATTTAAGAACCTTTCTCCGTTCGGTTCCCACCCCAGTAGAATTTATGGCTTAGGGAATATTCATTAGCCGAATTGGTCAATTAGACCTATTTTATCTTCTGTTGGAACTGCAACTTATTTTTTGGCCCAATATCTAGTTCTTGTTTTATTTCCTATTGCATAAAATAAGTATTATATTAAAGACTCTTTCTTTTTTGCTAAGGAAATTTGGAATTTTGATTTATGACGATGTTTTTATGACTAGTTTTGACGTCACATCTCTTTTTACTAATATTCTGCTGGCGGAAACTTTCCCTACGTTTTAGATCAAAAGAAGAATTAGCCTTGTTTATCAGATTAGCTGTTAAAAATAACATTTTTCTTTTGGACTCTAAGATTTATTGGCAATTGGATGGTGTGGCAATGGGTTCACCGTTAGGTCCTGTTTTAGCAAATGCTTTTTTATCATTTTATGAACAAAAATTTTTAGATAGTTTTCCTGTTGAGTTCAAGCCATTGTTTTATCGCTGCTATGTTGATGAATGTTTTTTTTTAATTTAAGAATAGGTCTCATTCTCAGATGTTTTTAGAATATGTAAATAAGCAACATCTTTCAATTAACTTTACTTGTGAAAATGAGTCTAATCGTGTTTTGCCGATTTTGGACATATTTGTTTCTAAAGTATATGATAGTTTTAGCACATCTATTTATTGTAAACCTAGTTTTAGTGGAGTTTACACTCATTTTGAAAGTTTTATTCCTATTAGTTACAAATATAGTTTGGTGTTTACGCTTTTATACAGGTCTTATGCGCTATGTAGTTCTTATGTTTCACTTGATGCTGACTTGCGCGTTTTAAAATCGTTTTTATGTAAGAACGGTTATTGTTGTAAATTTTTTGATTCTTGTATTAAAATTTTTTTTTGATAAAAAGTTTTCCGTTCGAGAATTTAATGTTGAGAAATCACCCTTACGTACGCCTTATTAATGATTTAATAAATTATTAGTCGGTTTACCCTATGTTGTATTCAATTTTTGTATGATAATTGTCCTTTCATATTTTTTGTTCAAAAATTGTTTTTTGTAGGAAATTTTCAGGTATTTTTCTATGTCCGATTTTATTCGCCTCCTTTTTACTAATATCATTTTACAAAATTCTCTTCGAGACCTTTCTGTACATTTGGATTTTCGTCATAATTCTCCATGATTATGTTTCTAACTGTACGCTAATGTCCCAACTTCTGCAAAAGATTTTACTATTTTGTCTTCTTCTGATAACGAGTTTTGCCTAAAGATCAAAGAAAGCATTGGAATTAAGGTCAAAATACCTGTTCTTAATAATAGTGTATTCAGCGCTAAGCTGTTTTTTTTAACGCGCAAATGTTAACGGTTTTTATGGTTTAGTTTTTTTCTGTAGCTTCTGTTTTATATTGTAATTACTTTTTGTAATAATCTTGGTAATATATTTTTCGAAGTTTTAGGATTGTTTCGTATTTTTTAGCATTTATTTAGTTTAATATGTTAGTTTTAGGCTTCTCATATCCTTGTTTTTATTCTCATTATTACCTTATTTTCTTTGTTTTTCTTCTCATTTCACAAAACCTTGTCGTAATTTCTTACCTCTTTAGTAATTTTGTAATTATCATATTTCTTTTATATATCAATGCTTCTTGATCTGTTTCATCTTATTATTGTAATAATGTTGTATTGTAACTCTAACTTTTTTAGTATTTTTGTGACATTTATTAGCTGTAATTAATAATTTTTTTGTACTTATAATTGATGATTCGCAGTTCTTGTCATTCTAGAATGTTTAACTTCTGTATAAATAGTGACTCCAATAGTGAATGAAACAATTTAATAAAAGCCATTTAATAAAATGCTTTTTGAATATTCATTAAAGTGGCACATCTCTGTGATTTTGCATTAAATTCGCGTGAATTAAAATTGATTATCGTTATAAATAATAAAAAATCGTTGCAAAAGGAGTGCAAACAAAACGCTGTAAAACAAAAGATGTCAATACATAAACAACAAACTTAAACATTCCTACAGTAAGATTTTTAATTTTTTTAAAATTTGTTAAAGAGAAAACCGTCAAAAACCTGAAAAACATTTGAGCTATTTAGATCGCACAATTTATTGGATCTAACTCAAGCAGGCTTTTTTGTTTTGTGCTAAACCATATTTTTTTGTAAATCTATGACAGGTTTTTTTACATTTTTAACATTTTTTGTTGAAGGGAAATCCTCTGTAACTACCAAAAAACAGTCGGTTTTAAATAAGAATTTTTTATTAGCAAGATAAACTTTTAGCTCTTTATTTTTTTATAGTAAAAGCTTTTAGTTAATATTTAAACATTTTACAAAAAAAAGAAGTAATAATTAGACTGTATATGATAAGACAAATTAAAAAAATGTTGAGCCAAATTAAACTAAAAAAAATTTAAAAAGCTGGGGTTAAATAGATCTACTCAAATCAAATCTGCAATTAAGATTTAATTTAAACTGTTTGCTTTTTTATAAAACAGTAAAAATTATTATAAACATTGTATTTCTTTAAAACACGCAGAAAAAGTTTACACATAAAACGGGGGAGGAAATATTTCAATGCAAAATCAGAATATTTCCTCTCCCCGGAAGAAATATTCTGGACGCAGCCAGAATATTCCCCCCCTCCCGGAGGAAAAGGGGGGAAGAAATAATCTCTGACACCGGCCGGGTGAAGCGGAGCTGACGGAACTAGTCTCAGAGCTCTGGAGCTTTGCTCCTTCATATTATGACAATAAATACATTTAGAAGTTTTCTTTAGTTTCAAACAAATTTACAGCTTTTGCAGCAGTTTAAATTACAAATAATTTAGCAATATCAACTTTAAAATAATTATTTTTTGGAATAAAATTATTGGGGTAAATAGTATGTGTTGAATCAGAATGCAGAACCTTCGCATTAAGCGTTTTATATTCTATTTTTCTCAGATATTTTTATTAAAATTTTGTAGTTTTATACACTATTTTAGCTGTACAAGCAAGTTGTTTAATTTTAACTTCTCGTCCATACTCTGAACAGATCCCATCCTGCAAAAAACATACACATTAAAGAAATAGTGAATATATTATTTTGGGAATGTTTCTGTGGACTAAGATTGTTCAAATCTTATTAAGAAAAATACAATAAAAATAGTCTTAAAAATGCGGACAAAATAACTTAAAACATATTTTAAGAGTAAATAAGATTAAAAATATTTAAATATTAAGAAACTTGTTTGAAATTAAAAAAAACCAAACTATTATTTATTATATTGGCTTGTTATGTTGAATCGATTCTTTCAGAAAGCAAAAAAAACATCCATCGAAAATTCAATTGAACAATGGCATATGTTTTTATTTTTATTTTTTATCAATAAATTAACTTTCTGATAAAAAAAAATCAAAAACGATAAAAAAATATTTTATTACGTAAAAAAACTGAAGTTTTGCTGGCAAAACTAAATGAACACAATTACCCCGCGAGATTTGAACTAGTGACTTCCTTTTTAAAATGCCAAATCTCTATCCATTTCGCTATCTAAACACCACAGAAAATAGAATAAATTATAGCCTAACTCGCGAACAACCACAGTAAAATCTAACAAGAGCTCGTTTTGGGAATTAAAATAAAGTAAAATTGCTTTACTTTTTAAACTTGTAGTGTTTTATATTCCAGTTTTCGCGGTCGTTTTTAACAAAATTCAGTATTTTAGCCAATTTTACTTTTACAATTACTCAGTATTTTTTTACGTGTTACGTTTAGTGTTTTATATTTCACTTTTTGCGGTCGTTTTCTACGAAATTTAGAATTTTTATACTTGAAGTCGTGCAACCTTTATTTAGCTCCTGTTGATACTTTTGGCATATTCATTAAAACAGATTTAATAAATTAGGTGCTATCATGTTAAAATCTGAGTTTTGCAGGTTTCAAACAAAAACATGTTTTCCGCCCAATATTTGTAGTGTAATATTAAGATTCCTTTACTAAAGGAAACAATAAGGGATTCAAAGTTTTTTTCCGTCAATGCTTGGATTTGTTTTACACACGTGGTGAGCGGAATTTATCGCGAGTTGAAAACCAAAATACGTTTGTAAATATGTGTAAGAGGATATAGATCCAATGAGCGGCAAAACTCGCGGAATTAGTTGTGAGCGAGATCCGTTCAATTAAACGAATTGAGGCTCAACCGAGACATGATAGGGTGTCGTGAGTGAATATGCATCACTTATTCTGGGGGACATTTTAGAAATAAGGTGTTCATTTATTCATTTACGTGAATCTATAATAATTAGTTGTTCCATTATTAAATTAAAACAAGCTCTTTATTATAACTGGCGTGAATTAACAAAAGTATGTTTTCAAAATAAAAATGTCATTTAAATGGGACTGAAATTATGCTGTTATAAAGGCATGTTCTAACAACACTTTTTATTTAGGAGTAACACATTTTTTGTAAGTATGAATTTTCTTATAATTTTTTTAGGGTCAAGATCACAATTAAGCTAATTAGTTTGGGCTAATTGTGGCTTGTGCGTGAGTCTGAGATTTATTGTGAGCTTAAATTTGAGCTTAGTACCCACAATTTGTGAGTAATAAGAAAATATATGTGAGAAATATATATAAAAACAAAAAGAAAATATGTGAGTATCAATTGGTATTGAGCATTTGTAAGCAGCTCAATGCATGCAACCCTACATATGACTAGCTGGTTATACTCTTTGTACTCTCTTTTCACACTAAAAACCTTTATTCAGAACTAGTCTATAAATAAGCCAAGAGAATATCCAAGAATACACTGAGTTTGTACTAATTTTTTTTAAAATTTTTCTTGCATATGCGACTTTTTGCGAACACCAATGCTTTTCTTGTACAGCAATGCTTTTACAGCTGTTTTTTGTGCAGCCAATACTCATTTTTGGCGCATTCATATTGCAAAAATAAGCATACTCAGTCAGTAACTTAGGCATTGTAATAGTTCTAATGGTAATTTGAATTACAACGTTTCCAAATAAATTTTAAAACTCACAATTGAAAAAATTTAAAGTTTAGGTACGCATTTTTAAAGCGCAGAACTTACGGTATTAATTTGCAGTTTGTCATTTGTCGACGAATTTTAATAAAATTTCAAGACAAAAAACCGAGGCCGCCAAAATCTTATGGTTTTTTTAATTTTATTTAATTTCAAAAAATTTAATGAATGCGAAAATTTTTCTTAAAAACTAAAACCGGCAGGCAAAATTATAGTATTTTCGTCTTTTAAAATCCCCCACCCTTTGTTTCTTCAGTTTAAAATTAAAAATGAATTAAACAATTCGAATTTTTTTGTACTGAAAAAAATTTTTTTCCGACTTTGTGTCTTACTTTTTTTTAAATTTTGGTTTTCAATTTTGTTCATTTGTTTTTTTCTAATTAAGAAAATAGCAACAGCAATTCCAGCCACTATAGTTAGTGCTATCACAATAAACAAAACTGCAGGCAACAATGCAGATTTCCATATCTAAACAATTAAATTATATCAGCAATGATTTTAAAGTTGACATAATATTGTCAAAAATCTCTAAAAAACATAGTATATATTATATTAAGAACAACTATGCAACTCCGTCTTAAAAGTAAAACAATTTGGTACTATTTTTTAACATTGTCATTAACTTTTATGCGCCAAAAATAGCAAAACAGCTGCCAATATTTGGGCAAGTGTCTTGCAAATAGGCACTGTCCAAGAAGTAGCAGTGTTTTTGTGCATATCATTGCATGCTAACTTGCACTCACTTAATTTTAAAGCAAAGTATAGTCTTTTCAAAAATAATTTGAGTCTGGCGGCAAAACGTTTAAAAGGGTCGAACAAATTAAAACAATAGTTATATCAGTGTGTAGCTTAGAGGAATTTTAGCTATCAGTTGAAACAAAAAAAGTGATGTTCATCAATGACGCTAATACTACGGCCAATACGGTGAAAAAAACCTGGGCCTCAAAAAAGCAAAAATTTTTCATTACTGCGAGATAAGTAACACCACTTAGTTGGAACATACTTTTCCGAGTTTTTCCTAAAAAATTGAGCACTATTAAAACGGTGAGTAGTTTAAATGGGGCCGGTTTTCGCGTTTTTCCATTAAATTTTTAGTACGCTGGCCCACTTAATTTTAAGAATACTCGATACTTATAGGCTTTGGCCAGCACGTAAGTTATACACCAAATGTTCTCTATTTGTATCCCTTATTTTTGACCTATAATTTTTTTTAGTCATGACCCGCCCGGGGGACTAGGGGGGCCAAACACAATTGCCAGAATCCTTTTTCAAAATATTTTTCCAAAACCATAAAAAACCATAAAATTTTTAATATATCGTTTGTGTAAAAACCTATTATTATTATCAAGAATGCATTCTCGTTATTATTAAGTTTTTTTTAAACTTCCAGGTTATTTTCCCTCCTAAACGATTCTTCTTATTCCTTGTGCACGTTTTTTAATTCATTTTCCTAAATTTAGTAATGTACTTATTTACAAGTTTTTTTTTAATATTCCCAATTAGTCTTAGCTAGAGTATAATAATCCCCAAGAATGTACTAGTATTGTCAGTTAAACATATATCTAAACTTACTCCGTGAACAATATTGGTTTGAAAAAAAGGTATAAACACATAAAGCTGGTTTGCATCGGAGTGAAAAATGACAGCTTGTTGACATGGTTCACTACGTTGTAAACGTGCGCGCAGCGCGCTGTCACTTATTACTTCTTATCACTTGTCATTTCTCACTCTAATGTAATCCAGCCTGAAGTGTTTATACCTTTTTTTCAAACTAATATTGCTCACAGGATAAGTTTCTGGTGTGAACCAAGCCTGGAATAAACTTCCAAAATCGGTAGTCAACTCAGAAACATTAAATATTTTTAAAAACAAAATAAAAAAGTTAAGTTTCGACAAATATACTAAATTTGATAGGCACATATAAGAAGCCGTAGTGCTCCTTCCCTTTTATTTTTTTACATTACAATACATCGCTACTCAAATTTGCATACATCATTCTTTTTTTTGTTTAAAAAAATTTGTTTTGTAAAAAGTTGTTTTTGCAGTTCTGATAACTTTGTATGCGTTTGTATTCTATTTTTGTGTAGTGATCATTTTATTGGTGTATTACTTGTTTTGATTGTAAAATAATAAAAGTATTCATTCATTCATTCATTCAAAGCAATTTGAAAATTATTACAAAGTTCTATAACAATAATAAAATAAAAGCTCAAGGACCGATCTACAAAAAATGCCAATCCGTGATTTTTTTATCCACAACTAAAGTTTTTTGTAAATTTAAAACATTTTTTTTTAAAACGAGTTATCAATCAATCAAAGTTTATTCTAGAATTATTCAACAACAAAATGTTATAACAGTAATGCGAACCGATCACGGTCGCTAAACAAAACAAAGACATGGATTAATCTAGAATGTGACTCAAAGGCTTAAACGCTAAGCACTAAATTGAGCCACTAATGAGATACTTTTTAAATAATCTTAGTGAGGGAGCCGAGACTTGGTTTTGCGATAAACTGTTCCATTTGGGAATAACTCTGTTACTAAAAAAAAATTTTCTTATGTTTATTCTACTTTTTGGTAGTTTAAGTTTATAATTATGACCTCTTGTTTGGTTTTCATTAAAAGTAAAATAAGTATTAGCATTATTAGAATCATGAATTATTTTGTAACACTCAACCATATCCTAATGACCACGTCGTTCTTGGAGAGATTTCAAGCCTAAAAATTGTAATCTTTCTTCATAGGACACCTTTTTTAAATGACATCTCTGGAACAACCTTCTGGTAAACGACTTCTGAACTCTTTCTAAAGAAGCTATATCTTTTTGCAAATAAGGATTCCAAATTACACTAGCGTATTCAAGCTGAGGTCTTACATAAGTAATGTAACCTTTTAAAAGATTTTGAATAGAATTAGAATTAAATGTTCTGAAAATTAAAGCCGAAGTTTTTAAAGCTTTTTTTGAAATAATTTCACAGTGATCAGAAAATTTCAACGTTTTGGACATAAAAACGCCTAAATCTTTTATAAGATTAGTTTTAGTAAGAACAGTTTCATCTACAGTATAATTAAATTTATTTACTCTTATTTTTGCACCAATGTGTAAGACCTGACATTTGCTTTCAGCCAGCTGGAGCTGCCAATCTTTGGACCACTGGGTAATTCGATTCAGATCGTCTTGAAGATTATTTGTGCCTATATCTTCTTCTTCTTTTGTAAAGCTGGTATAAACCTTCGCGTCGTCGGCAAATAACTTTATTTCAGAATGAATAACGCAGTCAACAATGTCGTTGATGTAGATTAAGAATAGCAGAGGGCCTAAAACGGAGCCTTGTGGAACTGAACTTTTCACTTCGTAAGAAAAAGATTCCGAATCGTTTATAACAACCTTTAAATTTCTTCCAGTAAAAAAAGCTTTAATCCAATTTAGAAACTTTCCAGTGACGCCATATTTTTCTAATTTAAACAGCAATTTTTGATGAGAGACCATATCAAAGGCTTTTGCAAAATCAAGATAAATTACATCTATTAGTTTTTTGTGCTGTAAAGATAACGTTTTTTTTCTTTTTTTTTTTTGTATTTTTTTTTTTTTTTTTTTTTTTTTTTCCTCCCTTTTTTTTTTTTTTTTTTTTTTTTTTTTTTTTTTTTTATTTATAATCCAGTCGTCTAATGTTTTTAAAAGCTGTGCAACAGTTGAATTTTTGGCCTTAAAACCATACTGACACCTTGACAAAATATTTGTAAAAAAGGACAGAAGTACATCTACCACTAGCCTTTCCATTAATTTACAGACAAAGGAAGTCAGAGATATGGGGCGATAATTTGTTTTGTTGTTTTTTGCACTTTTTTTAAATAGAGGAATAACAAGAGCGGTTTTCCAATCTATTGGAATACTACCACTATCAAATGATTTTTGAAATAATTTAGATAATGGTTCTGCTAAGCATGGACCCAGGCTTTTTAAAAACAAGGCTGGAAAACAGTCAGGTGATCTGGAAAGTTTATTGGGCAAATTTTTTATAGCTTTTATTATATCTTTAGGACTGAAGAGCATATTTTCCAAGTGTAAAGAGCATATATTCCAAGTTTAGCATATTTGTAATTACGCCACGCCCTTCTTTTTTTAGATTGTATTTTTTTAATATCAGGAGGATAACAGTGTTTCGGCTTATTTTTTAGCTTTTTTAAGGGTACATGATTTATAATACCCTGAAGAAGAACTCCTTTGAACATTTCCCAATAGCTTTCAATATCTGTACAAGAAGAAAAAAGACTGTCCCAGTCAATAGCGGTCAAATACAAAGAAAACATTTTATAATCACCTTTAGAAAAGTCAGGCACCCAAATTGATTTTTTATTTCGACTATGCGGATCATAAAAACATCAACATTTAAAGAAAATTGGAGAGAATAGTGATCAGAAGTTGAGAAACCAGGAAGAATTTGAACCGGATTAAAAATTTCTACATCATTCGTGAGAATTAAGTCAAGAATATTATTTTTTCTAGTAGGTTCCTTAACAAGTTGAACTAATCCTAATTCCTGAAAAATCTGAAAATATTTTTTTTCATTTTGATTGTTAGACTTCACTTTTAAAGAAAACCAATCAATACCTGGTAAGTTAAGGTCACCTGCCAATAAAACTGTTCCTTTAAAATTTTCAATTGTTTCACGTAAAAAAACAAAAATCAAATCGTCTTCTTGCACATTAGTTTGAGGTTTTCGATAAAAACACAGTAATCGAATTTTGAATTTATGAATAATAAAATCAATAACAATGATTTCAATTTTATCATATTTTGCATCAATTTTATATTCAACCGCTTTAATTTTTTTATTTAGTAATACGCAAACACCGCCTCCTTGTCCATTTTTTCTGTCATTCCTAAAAACGTTATAAAAATTAAATTTATCCAGCATTTTGTTTGTAACCGATTCATTTAACCATGTCTCTGTTAATAACAACAAATCGAATTCACCGTAAGTGGAATCTTGGCCCGATACCAAACATTCAAATTCTGCAAGGGAATTCTTAATACTTCTTGCGTTAAAGCATAACGCTTTTATGTTATTTTCAAAATCGCAATCGAAACGCGCGCCTCCCTATTCAGAATTTAAAAGTTTGATTTCAGATTTGTTATCTAAATCGTAAATATATGGATCACAGTTATCAAAATATCGTACGGTTATTCGCCTGCTATTTCCTTCCGTCATTTCCTTTCTTTTGTTAAGCATTGCTTTCTGTAAATCACGTTGATCAGCAGTAAGTGATGGTCGAACGTATACGCCATTGTACTTGTCTTTAAGCTTTGAACCTGAGCGAATAATGTTGTTGTGAATCCGTTTTGACGCAAATCTTACTTTCAGAAGCCTTGGAAACTTAGGATTTTCTTTGCCGACTCGGAAGTGTTCGTAAATCGTGACTGGCTCCTCATTTTCGTTAAGAATTGCAACGAGAGAATCAATATTTCGTTTTTCTTCTTCTCGATCTTTTGATTCCTTAAATCCGGAGACCACCATAATGGTTGAATGTTCCCGCTTGGCTTCCATTCTCTCCAACTGATTTTGCAGAATCGGCAATATTCGCTCAAAAACCTGACCACAAATCTCCGCCACAAGCTCTTTACTAACCTTCTGATCTGCCTCCAAATGACTTACGCGATTAAAAAGGTCTTTCTTTTCATTATACCAAGCAACTTTTTCGGCTTCTAATTCATCTATTCTCTTTTGTAATCTCTCGTTTTCTTTTTCCAATTCCTCTTTTTTTACCATTTTTAAATACAGCGTAAGTAGTTGGGCTTATTTCAAAAAATTAAATAACCTGCACATCATACAGTAGTGCGCGTTTTTGGAAGGCTGTTTTCGCAAAAAATAATAAAGATGGTTGACGAGTATAAAATTAATCAATTTAAGCTATTATCTATAAAGTTAGAGTGATAATTATTAGAAAGTGGCTTACAAAAGACTTCTTAACATCCATACTCCATGTTTGCTACCAAGATACAGCAGATAATAGAGTAAAACGGCTATATAATTCAAATAATAGCAAAAAACAAACGAAACTCCCACACACAGTAAGACACAGTAAACTTTTTGGACAATTAAGTATTTATACTACAAATACCAAATTTTATGTATATTTGAAGAAAATGTCTTCTTCAGTTTAGACTTGCAAATTGCACCCTCATTTTTATTTAATATTTTTGCAATAATTGTTGTTTTTTTTCGTGACAGATCTTTTATAATTTTACTTACAGAAGACGATTTTTTCTTCTCTGATTCGTGCGAATTTGCTAAAATGTAATTATATTAATCGATATAAAAATTATTTGGAGCTATGTATCCATACAGGACATGAGTTTATTTACGTTACCTGACTCTTAAGGCTTGTTCATACTTATGTAAAAACGTCGTTTGGACAAAGTCCAAAGGTAAAATACAGTGTATAAACGTATGCAAAAACGTCCTTTGGACTTTGTCCAAAGGACTTTTTTACATAAGTATGAATCAGCCTTTACTGTCTTAATTATAGATAAAAATTGACTTAAAGTTCATATTTTGTAGCGCATTATTTTCTGCAGATCGACAACTGTTTCTTAAATTACTTTTACCGATTACTCCTATTGTCCTGCGTCCTTCATTCTGGCAAGCGTGGCTCGCCGGGTACTTTGATCAAATGGCAAAAAAACCTAAGTAATCTTACTTAGGTTTTTTGGATCAGCTATAACTTGAGATTAAATAGATTAATAGACATGAAATTTTGTATAAATTTGCAATGGCTGATGCGCTATCGATTGGTCAGAATTTTGATGCAGCGCGAAGCGCTGCGGCATAAATCGCTGCCGCGCAACAAAAACAGGAATAGTTTTTGACTAAATAGACTTGTCAACATGAAATTCGATATACATATGTAATCGATGAAGCGCCACCACATATCTAATGTGTTGCTGCGTAGAAAAATCTGCTATAACTTTAGATTGAATAGAATAATAGATTTGAAATTTTAAATACGTATGAAATGGATAATGCGCTATCGATTGGTTGTAATAATTTTGATGCAGCGCAAAGCGTTGCCGCGCAAAGCGCCGATGTGTGAAAAAAAGGGAATAACTCTTGACTAAATATAGACTTATTAACATGAAATTTGGTACATATATATGTAGTCGATGATGTGCTATTAATTGGTGATATTATTTTTGCTGTGGCGTGAAGCACCGCCACATACCTAATGTGCCGCCGCGTGAAAAAATAAGCTGTAACTTTAGAATAAATAGACTAATCAACATGAAATTTTATAGACATATGTCTTAAAGGTGGGCTATCGATTGATGGTATTTAATTTTGATGCAGCGCAAAGCGCTGCGGCATGAAGCAGCCGCGTGAAAACAACAGGAATAACTTTTGACTAAATAGACTTATTATTTGGTATATATGTAATACATGCTGGGCTATTGATTGATGATATTAATTGATGCGGCCCATAAGATATGTGGCGGCGCTTTATTCATAGCACAAATAAAATCATCAATCGATAGCCCGTCATAGATTACATAAATATACCAAATTTCACGTTGATAAATCTATTTAGTCAAAAGTTATTCCTGTTTTTTCATGCAGCGTGCTTCATGTTGCACGCTTTGCGCCGCATCAAAATTAAATATCACCAATCAATAGCCCATCCTTGAGTATTATCAATTGATAGCTCATTTTTAATTACATGTCTATTACATTTCATGTTTATTACACTAGTTAATCGCAAGGTATAGTGGCTTATGTTTTTTAGGAGGTTGGTTTAAACATTTCTAGTAGGTTTTAGTTGCTTTTTTTAGTTTTTACTTAAAAAACAAACCATTTAATAATATATTTTTTTAAATTTTAAATTTTTAAAATTTAATCACTTTTTTTCAGGAAAGACACCATTAATTAACAAAACTATCATAATAGAGTTTTTGATTTTTTGGGTTTTTCTTAGGTTTAGGAAAAATAAAGTTTTTTGTTTAATAGTATCATATAGTTTGTTTCTATTTTTTTTTTTGGGGAGGGAGGGGTCTTCTGGAGCCAGTTAGTCCACTAACAACATGTCAACAACTGGCTAAGGATTATGAAAAAAATCATGTTTTCCAATTTAAACAAAAAAATGTGAAACTTTGCCAGACAAAGAAAGCAAAATTTAAGCAATAAAAGCTGTTTTAAACAGCTAACTTAGCCAGCAGCTAATATTCCGTTAGTGAAACGGCCCTTGTTTGATTCTGTTATGATTAATTAACCCCATGCGCGTTTTTCTCTTATGCAGTTTGGGGTTTTATTCCAGGCTTTTAGAAGTCCATAACATATATCATGGACGCAGCGCCTAGGTACCAGCTGGGTCTGTATGAAAACACTATAGACAAACTCACCAGGCCAAATTCACCATAAACGGTACAAAGTAACCATAGAGTGGTGTCAATTTACCATAAATATAATGAGTTTGCAATATTTGTTTTAAATTTTGACACTTGAAAAATACAAATAAAATTTATTGTGATAAAATTTAACTTGATTTTAGGGTTTTCGTTTTAAGCTTAGAAAAAAATTAAGCCATTTTTAATGCTTTTATAATTAAACACTAAGTTTTTTAAACAAATTTTAGTTTGCAATAGCATTTCTAAATGTTATGGTGAATTAACAGTTTATTGATGGCAACTTTGCAAGTCACCTGCCAGCTGGCGCCTAGCCTTCAAATTTTAGGCGCCAGCGCAGAAATCTAGGCGTCAGAGTTTCTAGGTTGGGGTTTCTCTCCCTAAATTTAGGGTGTTTTTCTTACCAATTGAGTTTTTTTTATTTTTTTTTTGGGGGGGAGAGGTTTCTGGGGTTGGGGTTTTTATAGGATTTTTTGACATATAAAAGTATTTTTCAATCTCAAAAAAATAAACATTATTTGTAAATAATAGCGTTTTGTAGCACACATTATTGATTATATAGAGTAGTTAAAGGTAGCAATTAATTTTTTTGTAATAATCAATTAAATTTTAGTATATTTTACAATTAACCAAAAAAAAATCTTGCAGTGGCATATATTTAAGAACGCTAAAATTGTTAATTGATAACAAACTAGCAAAAAAATATTTCAAAATGTATTTTATTTCAAAACCTACTGTGAAAGTTGATAAGAAAAGTACACGTTGTCTTTGTCTGTAACAATGTACTTTTGGGTACCTCTATATAAGTTGAAATTTGAAACATATATACAAATGACAATGAAAAATTGATTGATAATCATGATTTTGTGATCTGACAAAATTGTCCAGTCAATCATGATGTATATGCAAATTTTATTTAAAACAATTATAACCCAGCCAAATAAAACTTATATGACTTGAAATTTGCAACATAGATACATACAACTGACAACAGGGAATCGATTGATAATCAAGATTTTGTAATCTGGCATATTGTGCATTTGATCATGATGTATATGCAAATTTTATTTAAAGCAATTATAACTTGGCCCACTAAAATCTATGACTTGAAATTCGCAACATTAATATAACTGGGGCTGACGCATAAGAGTACTGCACGAAACAGTACCACAAAACAGTCCCAGGTTTCGCAAAAGAGTACGCACAAAAGAGTACGCCACAAAACAATACTGCCAAAACACAGTAGCGCACATAAGAATCCTGTGTGATTTGCGATTGCTACACCACGCGACTCTGACACAAAACAATACTGATACAAAAAAGTACTGGCAGAAAAAAGCAATGTATTGGCAATTTCAGAGTCTGCGTTTGACTCAAAACAGTACTGACACAAAAGAATACTCTGAAGACATAACTTTATGTTAAAACAATTAGTATTAACATCTGCTTAAATTTTTACAATTTTAAATTTTTTTTTAAATTTTTACATTTTAGTGGTAGCTAAGCCGTGGGTTTTTTGTTTTGTAAAAGCTAAGTTATCTTTAGAAAAGGAAATAAATAAATCGTAGCCAACCAATTATGCTTCATTACTAATGTTCCTTCCTTCCATCCAGAGTTTGCTCATAATGCATGTTTAAATAAACGATTTCAACATTTAACTTGAACTGAAAACTTTAACTTAAAATGTTTTAAGTTGTTTTAGAAATATTTTTATGATATTTTATAAGTTTAAGAAAAAAAACTATAAAACAGTTTTTAAAAAATATTCTATGGCAGTGCTCTTTGATTTTTTATAAAATAAATTAAAATAGGGCGTAGCTTTGCAGCTCTGAGATTTTCTCTGGTATCTATTTTCACTAATTTCCCTATAACAAAGTTTAATTGTGTTATGTGTTAGAATATTTTGTCGTTTAGTCATTGGTAAAGCTCAAGAATCACACAGTGTTAAACAGACAAACAGTTCGTTTGCTTAACAAGATGTTGCATGTTTTGAGCGTTTTTTACAATATATTTTCAAAGCAACATTTTTTTTAAATTGGGGCTAACATGAATTTCACCTACTAAATTTCAAAATTAAAAGCATTTGTGCATAGATCTATATGTATGCATAAATTTTTTTCAAATAAATTTAATTTTTTGACTTTTTGACCCTTTTGTGCCGTACTCTTTTTTCCATACTGTTTTGATCATACTCTTTTGTGAAACCAGGGACTGTTTTTTTGGTACTGTATCATGCCGTACTCTTATGATAGGGAGTTAATACAACTGACAACGGAGAATCGATTGATAATCACGATTTTGTAGTTTGACAATTTGTGCAGTCGATCATGATGTATATGCTAATTTTTTTTAAAAAAATTATAACCCCGCCAAATAAAATCTATGTGACTTGAAATTCTGAACATAGATACAACTGACAATGGAAAATCGATTGATAATCACGATTTTGTGATCTGACAAATTGTGCGGTTGATCATGATATATATGCAAATTTTATTTAAAACAATTATAACTCTGCTGAACAAAATCTATATGACTTAATATTTATTGATAATCACAATTTTGTGATCTAAAAAATTGTGCGGTGGATATTGATGTATATGCAATTTTTATTTAAAACAATTATAACTCAGTGGAATAAAATCTCCATGACTTGAAATCTGGAACATCTCAAGATAGAACTTGTAACAAAGAATCAATTGGTCGCGATATTTTTTTTTGATGTGACATTTGTGTGGTGGCGCTAAATGGGATACCGTGAAGCACAGTCAAAAACACGGGTGTTAAGTTTGCCAGTCTTTTAACAAACATATATACAACTGACATTGGATAATAAATTGATAATCTAGTAAAGAAATAGAAAAAAAATTTGGACATACAGAAACTTAAATCTCAAAATTTAAACCACGTTCTCTAATAATGGTTGGCACAGCGCCGCAAGGCTAAATAGCCCTGTGGCGCTCTTTTGCCACCTATGATAGAAGCTTGTTGCTTTTATAAGTATTATTTTTATAACGTTTGTTAAAAATTATGCAAAAGGAATTGCTATAGTGGTACTTACTTTTATTTGTATTTTTGTTTGCTGTAGCTGCTGTGCTAGTTGTGGTTATTGGTACTAAATAAGAAAAGTACAAACAATATGTAGCTTATACATATCCGAAACAAAAACAAAAATATCAAAAAACACAAGAAACTATACATGTATTGAAATAAATAAGCTGTGAATTTGAAATTAAAAAATCAATAATATATATTAAAATAAACAAAAATTTACATTTTTCTACTACAGAACGTGTTGGATGTGCGCCACCAAATCAGCCGCCAAACTGCCGCCAAACGGCCGCCAAACTACCGCCAGGCCGCCGCCAAACTTCCGCAATTTAAAAAAAGGCTTTAGAGTAAAACATTTCATAATAAATCTGTTTTAACTAATTCATTGTATATTTTTCTAACTCTAAAATTTACAAAATTGTATTATAAATATAAACATAAAATTCAAAAATCGAGTTATTTTATTTACTTGGAGATCTTTTTTGCCGTTCACACTTAACTTGTGGAAATGTCTATTTGTAAAAATCCAATTGTACCTTTGTCGCCAAAACTCTCAGCGTTAGCAATAACATGTTTTTGCAGTGATACCCAGAAAAATTTCGCAAGGCAAATAACTTGTATATTAAACATATTTTATAATGTATACATGCACCAGAAGATCCATCAGTTTATTGTTTATTTTTAAAAGTTTTATGTGTCCAGGGGTTTTTCAGTTTGCTAATCTAAAATATGAGCTCCGTTTTTTGATTTGACCCCCCAAGCACCTTGGATTGCAACACTCATTTAAAGGGAGTATGCTAAATTTTTCATGTTTTCCAACAAACAAAAAAACTGGCACATGTGAATATTTTTGGGTCTTACATGTTTTTTTATGGAACTTTTCTTTGTTGGTTTTATTTTCACTGGACAAGATATAAATAGGGGGGAAGTGGGACTCCCAATATGGGCGCTCCTCAATACAACCTTATTATATTCCAAATTTTAGCGATCCTAAAATAGTATCTAAGGTTTTTCTGGAAAGCTATTATTGAAATTACAATCATAATTTCCATTTGTTAATCTTTTAATCCAGTACTCCAAAGAATATGGGATTACTTTAATGGGAGGACCCCACTCTTAAAATGTCCCGAATTTTGCCCCTAACCAACCAAATAAGAGTTTTTTGGGGGCCGCTGCTTTTGTTAATGAATTTCGATTGTCAATCTTATAATCTGGAACTCCAAAGGGGGGAGTTACCCCATTTGAGGGGGGAGCTCACATTTCAATTAGCCCCAAGTTTCCTTTTAACCAGCCTTAAAAATAGACCACAGGTTTTTATGGCCTTGATTTTGAATATAAACTTTTTTGTCAATTTCATAATCCAGAACTCTTAAAGAGAGAGTTCACCATATATAGGAGAGCTCACTTTCTAAAAAGCCCCCATTCTCCTTTTAACCAACCAAAAATTATTACCAGGGGTTTTTTGGGGACCCGATTTTGAATATAAACTTTGTTTGTCGATTTTGTAATCCAGAACTCCAAAGGTGGAGGGATACCCCATTTGGGGGTGGGAGGTTCACTTTCTAAATAGCCCCATATTTTTTTTAACCAACATTAAAAAATAACCAGGGGTTTTTATGTCTCTGATTTTAAATATGAACTTCGTTTGTTAATCTTGTATTCGAGATTTCCAAAGCGAATGGGTTACCCCATGGGGGGCTCACTTTCTAAGTAGCTCCAATTTTCTTCTTAACCAACCACAAAATAATGAATGGTATTTTTTACGGCCTTGATTTTCACTATGAACTCAGTTTAGTAATTTTATAATCCAGAACTTCAAAAGGGGAAAGGGTTACCCCATGGGGGCTCACTTTCTAAATAGCCCCAATTTTCCTTTTAACCAATCACAATATAATGAACAAGATTTTTTACAGTCTTGATTTTGAATATGAACTCCTTTTATTAATTTTATAATCCAGAACTCCAAAGGGAGGGGCTATTCGGAGTAGGGATGCATTGAGCACCAGATCTTAATTGTGAACTGAGCATTACTTAGTACTCACAATTAACATAATTGTGAGCTTGAGCTTAAGTACTCACAATTAAATATATATGAGTACCAATTGGTATTGAGCATTTGTGAGCCTGGCTAATTTTTAAAATATGCTTAAATATAGCATAAATTTTAGGAGAATCAAATAGCGTAAGCATAGAGGTGATTGACTGGTCCCCAAAAATAAGAGTTATGAATGGTATTCCTTTTTTTAAAGGTGATATACCTTTTGTATAATTAAATTTAAATAAAAGACGTTTTGTAAAAAGTAAAATTATGAAGTCTGAGACCTTCAATATTTTTTATCAATTTAGTTTAGTCAAATTAATTTTAGGACAAATGTTTATTTTTACAGCAATTTAAACTAAGTTTTTTAAATAAAAATATGCTTTAAAATAATAAGAGAAGCAATTTTTACGTCAATAGAATAAATGCTTGCACTAATAATCATATTTATAAAAACGACATTTTTATGAAGTTTTTATAGCATCTATAACATGTCACAAAAAACAAAAATGTTGAATTATTGATTTTTATTATTTAAACTTCACAGGGTGAAATTGAGTATATTATTAAAAATCTTTTTTTATAATATACTCTATATACTAGTATATTATTAAAAAACATACTTTTAAAAATGACATTTTTATGAAGTTTTTATAGCAGCTATAACATGTCACAAGAAACAAAAATGTTTAATTATTGATTTTTCTTATTTAAACTTCACAGGGTAAAAATGAGTATATTATAAAAAATCTTTTTTTTTAAATTTATTGCGCGTTATTAAACTTTTTGCGCAAAAACATATGGAATATAGATTAAAACAATAAATGATCACTGTTACAAAAATTAGATGCCTATAATGCCCTGGATGAACATCTCCTTTAATACAAAGCCTATCTACCTCAAATTTCATATTTTGGCTTCTTTAGACCAATTTGACAACATTTATAAATTTCAATTTAATCGTTTCTGTACCAAAAAACTTTTATAAACGGTGTTATAGAAGTTTGTTTTGTGGCAGTGTTCCTTTAAGTAATTTTATCTCGTGAACGAAGCAACCAATTTATGCAGAAATTTTATTAGTTTGTATAAAATAAAAAGAAAGAAATATTTTGACTCATCGTTGTAATTCTTTTATTAATTGGCACTTTTGATTGTTTGTAAAAATATTACCTTGTGCTTCAAAGTCTTGTAATATTTTTTCGTGAAAATATTTCTTAAAAAAGTCAAAAAATCGGGCATTTCTTATACTAAGCAAATTTTGATGCAAAAATTTATAAAAAAAGACCAAAGCATTTAATAATGTTCATTTCGAAACCTTGATTGAAATTTTTTGCAAAGTATTTGTCGACATATTTGTGTTTCAGTAAAAAAAAACTTGCGGTTTTTACCTTAAACAGTTGGCAAATTTTTGGCAGGAGAACAAAATGCTGAATTTAAGTCTCTTATAAAAATTTTAAAAAAGTGTCAGTTTTACTATTTTAAAATAATTTGTTTCGACAAAGTTTTTAACAAAAAAATAACAACTCAAAACATGTGATTTTATCAAATACCTGTCATGTTTATTGAATGTGTTTTCGATTTCCACGTTTCACGTACAATGGGTTACAATCTCAGGGGTTTTTGTTTTCAAGAAAACACTAATATTTTGAGAAATAATTCATTAAAATCAAAATAAATCAGGGTGTTAGAATAAAATTAAAAATATAACGCCTGTTTTTTTAATAATTTTATAACAAAACTTTTCGTAAAAAAGAAGACATTGTTTCAAGATAAAATTCTTGAAAGTCCCTATATTGGCCTTTTTAAGTGGTCTATAAATATATAAAGTGTAAACTAAAACAGTTACCAATCTTTGAGCGCAGATGAAGTTTTGCCAAAAAACTGTTGACATTGAAAACAAAAATTTTTTACTGTATTTTTAAGCGGTTATTCTCACACACAACATCATTTTTGTAGAAAATTTGGGTTGTTTTTAATGAATGTGCAAAACCAACATATAAAATCTTGGGTACATATACATATGCAATTTATCAACTATTGCCATTGCTTTTTAATAATCATTAAAATGGCACATAACTTTTAGTTGTGTCATATTAATGGCATATTCTTCATTAATTCGCTTGAATGAAATGGATTTATTTATGTCAACTTAGATAAATTGAGTTTTTCCATTATTAATTTAAAAGAAACATTTTATTATAACTAGCGTAAATTGACAGAAAAATATGGCTTTAAAATAAAGATTTCATTTATATGGATTGAAATTATGTTGTTATAAAGGCATATTCTAACGAGATTTTTTAGTCAGAAGTTAAACATCTTTGGTAAGTATAATAATTTTATTTTTTAGAGTAAAGCTCACAATTAAGCTAATTAGCTTGGGCTAATTGTGAGCTTGAGCTTGGGCCTGAGATTTATTGTGAGCTTGAGCTTGAGCTTAGTACTCACAATTAAATATATGTGAGTACCAATTGGTATTGAGCATTTGTTAGCAGCTCAATGCATCATTAATTGGGAGGGAGGGATTACTCTATTGGGGTGGAGGTTCAGTGTCTGAATAGCCTCCTTTTAACCAACCACAAAACAATGGCCAGGGATTCTTATAAGCCAGATTTTCAATATGTACTGGATTTGTCAATTTTGTAATCTGGAATTCCAAGGGGGGGGGAGAAATTACCCCATTAGGTGCCTCAACTTCTGATATAGCAATAGCCCCAGGTTTACTTTTAACTAACTACAAAATAATGATCAGCGATTTTGAGGCCCTGGTTTTAAAATAAATCGGTTTGTCAATTTTATTTTATCCAGAACTCCAAATGAGGGGACACCTTACTTTTAAAATAAGCCCAATTTTACTCGTAAATATTCCAAAAACATTTTGAGATTTTCTGGTCGTTTGATTTTTAAAATAATAGATTTTACAATCCAAAACTCCAAGGGGTGAATCATTAATGGTGGGCCTTACTTTCAAAATATCTCCTATTTTAATTATTGTTGTAACCTCCCCCCTCTTGGAGTTCCAGATTATAAATTTGCAAACAGAGTTTATATTCAAAATCTGGCCTATAAAAAACTCCCAGCCATTATTTTGTGATTGATCACAAGATAATTTGGAGTCATTTAGAAAATGAGCCTCTCTCCAAATGGGGTAACCCCCCCTTTGGCGTTCTGAATTATAAAATCTGCAAACAAAGTCTATATTTAAAATCAAACCCCAGAAAAACTCCTGGTCATGTTTTCTTTTGATTGTTTAAAAGGAAAATTGGGGTTATTTAGAAAGTAACCTCCCCAAATAAGGTAATCCTAACCCAACAAAAGAAGTTCATATTAAAAATCATGGCCATAAAAAACCTCTCTTCATTTTTTATGATTGGTTAAAAAGAGAATGGGGCTGTTTAGAAAATCCGTCCCCCCAAAAGGAAACCCTTCTTTTTGGAGTGCCAGATTATAAAATTGAAAAACGCAGTTTATATTCAAAATCTGGGCTATAAAAAAACCTCTTTTCATTATTTTGTGGTTGGTTAATAGGTAATTGGAAGCTTTTCAGAATATGAAACCCCCCCTCCAAATGGGGTAACCCCCATTTTGAAATTCTGGATTATGATATTGAAAAACGGAGTTCATAATAAAAGTCAGTGCCTTAAACAACCACGGTTCATTTTTTGTGGACGTTTAAGAGGAATCGCGGCTAATTTAAAAGTGAGCCCTCCCAAATGGGGTTATCCCCCCTTTAGAGTTCTGGATTATAAAATCGACAAACAAAGTTCATATTTAAAATTAGGTCCCAAAAACACCTGGTCATAATTTCTGATTGGTTGAAAGGAAAATTGGGGATATTTAAAAAGTGAGCCCCCCCCTTCCCAAATGGGGTAACCCCCTCCCCATTTTGAAGTTCTGGATTCTAAAATCGAAGTTCATATTCAAAATTAGGGCCCAAAAAACCTGCTCATTATTTGGTTGGTTAGGAGCAAAATTTAGCCATTTAAAGAGTGAACCCACACTGGAGTAACCTAAGTAAGAAAGATTTGTTTTGTGTAAATGTACATTTATGTTTTTTGTGAAACATTTTCCGTCTTTGTCTCACAATAAATGTGACAATTTTATATTGATAGTTATGCTGCTTTGGAGCCAGATACCCCACGTCGCAATAGGCTATAGTTTGCCCATAACTACTATTAAAAAAAGAAAATCTTCTCAAAAAACAACTCTGTTTTGTTTTCATTTTTTTGTATGATAGACAAAAGATTAACAATTTTTGTACTGTAAAAAATTATTTTAAGATTTAAATGTGAGCATAATATTATTTAATTACATATAACTGCGTTAACGCCTTAGTTCCTAAATGGCGACGGTGTAACGTCGATTTGGGGGCGGTTTCACGGCAGATTTGGCGGCGGTTCGGCGGAAGATTTGGCGGCGCACATCCAACACATAACTACATATATTATTTAAACCAATTTACTGTCCTAACTAGGGCATGTCCAAGTTAGAACGGTTGTTATTAGGGCGTTTACTGGCCGTAATCAGAGCCTAAAAAAAGTTCACCATACAAACCGCTTTAAATAAATTTACTTTTTAAACTTAGTTACACCAAAAATATAAAACACAAAAGAATGCCTGACTGCACACTAAATTTTTGACCAAAATTCTGCGAGAAAAGTCGCACTTTTGATTTTGCGTGCCACTTTTCCAGCAAAAATCCGCCATTTTCTGCTAGTTTTTCTGCAATGCCATTTTTAACAGTGTTAGTTTTCTTGCAGTGGGGACTGCAAGTTTTTTCGCACTCTACACTGCTTTATTTGCGAGAAAAGTCGCGCTTTCTATTTTGCGTGCCATTTTTCCTGCAAAAATCCGCCATTTTCTGCTAGTTTTTCTGCACTGCGATTTTTAACACAGTGTTAGTTTTCCCGCAGTGGGGACTGGGAATTCACTCTACACTGCTTAATTTGCACTGCGATTATTTTTGCACTGCGGGTCTGGTAACACAAGAAAAAAAAACAAAGCAGAGCAAAAATTTTGTGTTTAAATAAGTACAAGTCGTGTTTTTTTATCTTAAGATGTTAAAACTTTTTAGTTTTAATGACATAAAGTAACTTTCTAACGTTTAAAAATTAAATAAAACAAGTTTTGAAGTGTTTTAGTTCATTAAAAATGACTACCAGCGCTTGTAGTTTTTTTTGTTGCGCAGCTAGACTCACAGTGCGAAAATAATTGCAGTGCAAAAAGCAGTACAGAGTGCAAAAGAAGTTGCAGTCCCCACTGCGGGAAACTAACACTGTGTTAAAAATCTTAGTGCAAGAAAACTAGCAGAAAATGGCGGATTTTTGCAAGTAAAGTTGGACACAAATTCAAAACCGATTTTTCTTACAAAATTGTGGTCAAAAATTTAGTGTAGAGTCGGACATTCTCTTGTGTTATATATTCTTGCTTATATTTTTTTTATTGCTTTTTAGTTTTGTTCATAATCACAAAATTCACGATTTAGTTAAATTAAAAAATAGCCTTGAAAAATGCTTTAGGAATAGAACAGAAAAAAGGAACAATTCTTCCCCAGGCGCATATTCAGACAGAAAAGATGTGGAGTAGTCTGGGATGGACATTACGTGGACAATAGGAAATTTGCATTTGGTTTGGCAGCTGCAAAATGAATGAAAATCACTTTTTAAGTAGAAGGTTATATTTGTATGTGTAAGAAACAACTATAAATTTGAAAAAGTGGCGATTTCGCGCTTGTTAATAATTGCTGTGAGTATGATTTTTTAGTTGAGATTTCATCAGACTAAAAAAATGCAACTGTGTTGTATGATTAGTTCAATGTATAAACAAATCAATACTGTATGGTAGAAATTTTCATTCATTGGGCAGCTGCCCCAACCAAATGCAAATTTCTTATAGTCCACATAATGTTCATTTCAGATAGGGATCGACCGGGGCCCCGGCCCCGGCTTGTCCGGCACTTTTTTTCCACCCCGGCCCCGGCTTGCCCCGGCACTTTTTTTCCACCCCGGCCCCGGCCCTGGCAATTTAGCTGTCAAATGAGCCGGGGCAAACCGAGGTAAGGACCCCTAAGAATGCAAATTTTAAAGCGCTTCTAAACATTTTTGACAGTGAAATATTATACAAGATTTTATCTACAGAGCTAATTTAATTAATTTAATATTAGGATATTTATTGTTTATTATGCTATATTAAGATTTTCCTCTTTATTTATTTTTTAAGCCTCTTTATTTTATTTTTAAATTTCTATATTATATAATTTTTATAAATCTCTATAAATTTTTTTTGGTAAATTTTGATAAATCTCGAAAAATTATAAAAAGTAGTGCAAAATCACAAAAATAATTACATTGAAAAAGTTTACGTGACGTTAATTTTATAATTTTTGACTAAAATTAAATAAATTGATTAAAATCATTAAAACAATCAACTTGAAACAGCTAGAAAGCGAGTAGTCTCATGTACTCGCAATATAATATTTTACTTTTTACAACTTAAAAAGAGTGTTTTTTTTAATTTACAAAAATTTACAATAAAAATTTAAAAATGCTCTTATTTTTTAAAATAAAAAGGTGCGTTTTAACCCTATTTATATGTTTAAACTAAAAAATGTTGAATAGTGGTGTGTAAATGAAATTCGAGTAAAAGTTCTTTTTTAAAATAACATTCAAGCAAGACTAGTATTCCTAACTTTTACGGTTAAAATTCGCCAATTAGGTACCAACATTTTTAATTAAAAATATTTTAATATGAAGAGATTTTGTTATTGTGAAATATTTTTGTTACTTGTACCCAGCTTTGATTTTAGTTTCTTTACCACGTTTTGCTTTACTGATCAAAACATGCTCCTTGTAAGTATTTTAAATCTTCCTCTACATATTTGTAAAGCATTCTTTAAAAGTAACATAAATGGTTTGCTCTATTTTTAAAGCATTTTTTAAAAGTTACACGTATGGTTTGCGATTAAGTATAATATTGCTTTAAACAAGAATATACTGCTAATAATTACGTGAAAATGTACATATATTATGTAAATAAAATAATAATTTAGGTTTAGAAAAATTGAAATATGAAAATAAAAATTTTGTTCTGCTTAGAAAAAAAAATTTTGTGTAATAAAAAATAAGTTTTTTTACTCACAAAGTACTTAAATTCTAAAATGTGACTATTCATTACATAAACCAAATAATTAACAGTAAAAATGTTGATTTTTATTTGAAAATAATGACCAAAATTACGAATTCTGCTTAATTTTTCACCTACCTCGGCCCCGGCCCCGGCCCCGGCAAATCCAAATTTCTCTACCCCGGCCCCGGCCCCGGCATCAGCAAAAATTCTGCCCCGGTCGATCACTAACTTCAGACTAGTCGACATTTTTGCTGTCTAAACATACGCCCAAATAAGGATCGCCCCTTTTTGTGCTCTTTTCTCAGAGCATTTTTCATGGCTAGTCCACCACTGTTTTAAATTAAATTAAAAAAATAACCTAATAAACTATAGTTTTAGCTTTGCAATGACATTATGTTTATAATCATTAATTTGTTGAGATATAATGTTTCAACAATTTTAACATTATCAATAGTAGACGTATCATTTATCAATAAAAAGTGGCTCCTAAAAAGTGCGCAATTTTCTACATTTTCAAATAAGCCCATGTTTCTTTCTGATCAATCAGTAATGTAGGAGGAATATCGGTTTTTAAATA
The DNA here is from genome assembly GCA_030248175.1 of Microlaimidae sp. YZB2_3. Classification (NCBI taxonomy): domain Eukaryota; kingdom Metazoa; phylum Nematoda; class Chromadorea; order Desmodorida; family Microlaimidae; species Microlaimidae sp. YZB2_3. The sequence continues at coordinate 49,640 of JASAMX010032950.1, forward strand.
TAAGCGTATGAAAAATAGTACATTAATAATAAGGAGAAGAACATAATAAAAAATTTACCCACGTTTTTTAATAATAGTTTGCGCGGTGCCATAGTATTTATCTTCGTATGGCGTTGGAAAAAAGTACTTTGTTGTTTTTGACGTTTCCCGTGCGGTTGACATAGATGGCGCTGGGAACAGATCCACCAACAATTAACAACCCAGCACAGCTTTCTGCTGTTATTGTGCAGTTTCTATGAGAGACTGTCAGCTGTATGTTCTGTAAAATCCTTATTGTTGCCAAAACACTATTATTGTGCGGTTAGGAGTTCTTATTTTGCTATGGCCCATGGCCTCATGGCGCTCCCGCACCACCCATGATAGAAGCTTGCTGCTTTTACAAGTATTACTTTTATAACATTTGTTAAAAAAATCATGAAAAAGGAATTGATATGGTGGTACTTACTTTTAATTGTATTTTTGTTTGTTGTAGTTACTGTGCCAGTTGTGGTTGTTGGTACTAAATAAGAAAAGTACAAACAATATGTAGCTTATACATATCCAAAACACCACAAAAATATCAAAAAACACAAGAAACTACACATATATTGAAATAAGTAAGCTGTGAATTTGAAATTAAATATCATAAATATATAACATATTAATATAGAAATATGTAGGGTATCTGACTTAATTTGGGCCAGGCCTTAATTTCGGCCACCAATTTAGGGTGTTAGAAAATTGGCTTATTTTTAAATCACAAAAGAACTAGCACAAAAGTTACTGGATGAATGTTGAATAAAGTGTTTTTGCCAAATTTTTATATTTGTGTTATTCTGAATTGTCAACATTTTCAACAAAAAGTAAAATTTTTTGTGATTTTCCTAATTTTTGCTTTGTATTTAAACTGCATCAAATTTAGAACCAAGCACTATATAACCATAAATAACTTCTAAAAATTGCAGTGTGGCGCCTACCTGCTACTGACGATTGGAGTTATATTTTTTGAAATAAAAATGATAGTAATAATAAGAAGAAGATGAACATAAATAACAAATTTTTCCACGTTTCTTGATTATAGTTAACCAACGTGGTGCCTTGATGCTAAATCGCCACGTGAATAATAAAGGAACATCGATTTTAAGATTGTAACAAAAAAAGTATGTAGAAGAATATAAACTTGAATTACAAAATTTTTCCAACGTTCTCTAATTATAGTTGGCACGATGCGGTGGGGCTAGACCTTTGTGTAGCGTTTCCGCACCACCGATGATTCTGGAGTACGCTAGTGCAGTTTGGAACCTTTATTTACAACATTTTGGAAACATTTTGGAAAAAGTGCAACAAAATTTCAGTAGAGGTTGTTTTATAAATGCAAGTTGTAACCTGTTCGCTATGAACAAAGGCTGGATTACCTAGGTTTAAAAAAATCAAAGACCGCAGAAAGAAAATGGATTTATATGAGTGCTTTAAAATTATACATAGCTTAACAATTTGCAAGCCAATAATATTTTTAAGTTTAAACTGCAGCTCATCTGTGGTCATCACTTCAAATTGGTTGTTGAAAAAAGTCGAATTAATGCAAGGAATTTTTTTTTGCAAATAGGGTAGTTAAACCTTGGAACAATAAGCCACACAATATGCAAATATCCTAGAGAGAAGACATGCCGAGCAAAGAAAACGCCAAATACACAATAACAGTAGCTTTGGTAACAAAAATTAGGCAACGCTGTAAAGGCGTGGCAACCCCCTAGTGCCCCCCGGGGGGTCGAATTGAAAAACTGTGGTCATGAAGACTTCTGAAAACCCTCGAGTACATGTTTTGGGAAAAATTGGTGAAATTTTTGTAATTGTATCGTTCTACCTTAAGGTTCAAAACAATTAATTTTCATGTTTTGATATTTTCTTCAAAATCACTTTGCAATGCGTTTTACTAACTGCCCATTTTAAGATTCCGCTAATTTCGGCCACCTTAAAATTTATGTGAAAGAAGCTGCCGTTTTTTTCTGATTTCAAATATCATCATACTACCATATTTATAAAGAATTTTTTTGCTCGTTTGCCTTTTTTTGACGTTTTTTTAAGTCAAACAAAAATTTAACAAAAAATACAGGTTATTAAAACTTGTTTTTTTAAGGTTTTGACATAATTATTTATTAAAGTCTTGCTAATAACTATTCAAGTTTGCAAACGGGAAAATTAAGTTATATGTACCAAGAACAACACCTAAAGATAAATTTTAACCTTCAAAAAAAATTTTTTTTTTCGTTTTGGCAATAGTTATAGACAGTTTTTTCAAGGTGGCCGAAATTAAAGGCTCGCGCCTTAATTTCGGCCACTATAAAAAAACTTTAAATCTCCACTGATCTTAATGTGTAGCAGAAATTTTAAAATTTTGCATTGGAATAACAAAAATAACTGTCGTTAATTTTTACACTAAATCTTTGTTGATTGGACAAAACCAGAAAAAACTTATTTAAAAAAAATAAAAAAAGGTGGCCGAAATTAAGTCAGCTAGCCTATTACGGAGCGTCATGGTTCCACCTTCTCCAGGCACGCAAGGGACGCCTACAGCAGATAAACTACTTCACCTGACCAGCGGTGTAACAGAGGAAGGTGGTTTCGGTTGTTCAAGATCTGCACCTCAAACCAGCGGATTTTCCGGCTACGCGGAAAATGAACAGCGATCAAAAAACGAAAGGCTGATGATGGTTCTGCTGAAGATCAATGTGGAGAAAAAGAAAACGCAATGACAATATTGCAGAGAATACGATAAGAAAAATAATACAATTTTCAATTTTTTAATAAGGCTGTATATAAATTATTTTAAGCTTTTTGTTAATTTTTCCTAACATTCTATAACTTTTGTAAAAGAAAAAAAATTTTAAATGCATGCTTTAAACCTTTAAGTGAAGGTATGGATTCTATTGATAAGCTCCGACTATCTTGGATTTAAAAAGGAGTCAAAAAATATGTCTAGAATTAGGAGCGAAACATAATTTTTGACATAACTAAAATTTAACTTATATATTATTTGTTATGATATTAAACAAGTTTGGTATTTAATTCTAAATATTTTTATTTGTATAACTTTTCATCTATTTTAGCTTCTTTACAGATTGCATACCAGATTACAGTAAGAAAAAATTTATATACATGTGTTTAGTTAATTTTATATTTGTTTAGCAGTTCATGTCATCTTAGTTTTGTTTATAATCATAAAATTCACGGTTTAGTCAAATTAAAAATCAAAAACTAGCCTTAAAAAATGCTCTAAGAATAGAGCAGGAAAAAGGGACGATTTTTCTCTGGGCGTATATTTAGACAGAAAAAATGTAGTCTGAGATGGTCATTGTGGGGACATTAGGAAACTTGCATTTGATTTGGCAAGCTCCCCAATGAATGAAAATTTCTACCAAATAATAATAATTTGTGTATACACTTAACTAATCACACAGCACTGTTGCATTTTTTTAGTCCAATGAAATGTAAATTGAAAAAACCTTACTCACAGCAGTCTTTGACAAGCGCGAAATCGCCCCTTTTTCAATTAGAAGGTTAAATTGGTATGTGTAAGAAACAACTATAAACTTGAAAAAGTGGCGATTAGGCACTTGTCAAAGATTGCTGTTAATATGATTTTTTAAAATTGACATTTCATCAAACTAAAAAAATGCAACAGTACTGTATGATTAATACAATGCATAAACAAATCATTATCATATTGTAGAAATTTTTATTCATTAGGCAGCTGCCCAAACCAAATGCAAATTTCCTATAGTCCACATAATGCCCATTTCAGACTAGTCCATATTTTTTTGTCTAAATATACACCTGGTAAAATAACAACATTTTTCAGTTCTATTTTTAGAGCATTTTTTAAAGCTATTCTAACACTTTTTTGACCCAAATTAAAAAAAACACAGCCTAATTAACTATAGTTTAAGCTTTGCAATGACTTTATGTTTATAATCATTCGGTAGACAAGATATACTTTTTTAACAATTAAAATATTATCAATAGACTAGTTCGGAATAAGGGTTTTTTAGTGTTAGGAAGAGGGTACAATAACTACTAGCGCCAATCATATGTAGAGGGAAAATTGAGAAACAGCGAGCGACTAGTACATTTTACGGTTTAAAATATTTCAAATATTTATTGGTTTAAAATCTCGACCCCTTCTCTTCAAAATTTCTTATATACTTTTTAAATATTGCAAAAGCAAAAGCAGTTTTTGGGGATTTTTAGTTTTTTGCCGCTTCGTAGGTACGGCGCTGCTGGCGCGCTTGGTTTCCAGTTTTTTAATGTTTCAATTACAGAAAATGCTTAATTTAAAAGTTTGGAATGGACTTTTTAAAATTAATTTTTAAGTTTTGAATGGTTTTACAAGCAAAACATTAAAAAAACTATGTAGGTTTAAAATTGTTTAAAAGCACAAATTTCATCTTTATTTTTACTAATTCGAAATCACTGTTCAGGATAATACTATTTTAGTGGTGATTTTAAACTATTGTGACGTTTAATTAAAAAACAAAAATTTATTTAGCACAAACTGATATATTACAGCACTTCAACGTAGTGAAACATATCATCGTGTAGCAATTTTTATGAAGTATAGGTTTAAACTTAAGAAACTAAGAAAACTAAGATTTTTTGAAATTTTATTTTATTTTATTTTTTTGTACCCTCTCTCCTACAGTAAAAGACGCTTATTCAGAACTAGTCTATAGAACAAGTATCATTTATCAATAAAAAATGATTCCAAAAAAATTATTGCGCAATTTTCTACACCTTCCAAAGAGCCCATGTTTCTTTTTTTCTAAAATCGCCACTTTGTTTAAGGCTATATTTGTATGTGTAAGAAACAACTATAAATTTTAGAAAGTTTCGCAATTTCGCGCTTGTCAAATATTGCTGTGACTATATTTTTTCAATTGACATTTTATCAGACTAAAAAAATGCAACAGTGCTGTATAATTAGTTCAATCATTATCATACGGTAGAATTATAATTATCATAAATCATTATCATACGGTAAAAATTTTCGTTTATTGGGCAGCTGCCCAAACCAAATGCAAATTTCTTTTAGTCCAAATAATGTCCATCTCAGACTACTCCACATCTTTTGTGTCTAAATATATGCCCCGGTAAGAATTACCCTTTTTTCCTGCTTTATTCTCGAAGCATTTTTTTGAATCAAATAAAAAAAGAGCTTAATAAACTAAAATGTTTTAGCTTCACAAAACCATTATGTTTATAATCATTCCGTTGACGAGATATACTTCTTTAACAGTTTTAATATTATCAATAGAACACGTATCATTTATCAATAAAAAATGGCTCCTAAAAAACTATTGCGCAATTTTTTTACGCTTTCCAAACAGCCCATGTTTTTTTCTGATCATTTAGTAATGAGGAAGGAATAGCGGTTTTAAGATATAAGTGTTTGAAAAACAATATATTAATAATAATAAGAAGAAAAACATAAGATAAAATTTACCCACGTTCTTTAATTATAGTTGGCGCAGTAGAGTGAGCCTAAATCGCCGTGTGGCACTCCCGCATCACCAATTATATTTTTGAATTGAAAATATTAATGATAAGAAGAAGAAGTTGAACATGAAGTACAAAATTCATTCACGTTCTCTAATTATAGTTGCTGTGGTGCTCCCGCGCTACCAATGATTAGAATTATATTTTGTGAAATAAAAATAATAATAATAATAAGAAGATGAACAGAAATAACAATTTTTACCATGTTTTTTGATTATAGTTAGCCAACGCGGTGCCTCAGTACTAAATCGCCGCTTGAACAATAAAGGAATATCGTTTTTAAGATATTAACATTAAATAATATTAATAATAAGTAGAAGATGACTTGAATTACAAAAGTTTCTCGACGATCTATAATTATGAAGAATCACGACAGTTAATTCATTGTATACAAAAATCTCGAGACGATTTAAAAATAATTTGTGTACGACGAAAAAAAATGAGAATGAAAAGATATACACAACCAGCTGTTTTTTTCAGAAAAACTGTTTTATGTTTAGGTTGTTTTAGTTGTATTTA
>JASAMX010032951.1:0-24855 GCA_030248175.1 Microlaimidae sp. YZB2_3
TGCTAATAATGTGGAATCACACGAATAAAAAACTTTGCAAAAATACTTTATTCAACATTCATCCAGTTACTTTTTGCTGGCTGTGGCAAAATGCTGAACGGTCGAAGTTACCATGTCAAATATAATATTGTCATAAAACATTAAAAATCTCAGAACAAAAATTTACTGGTTAATTTTTTTTTTCGATTTTCACCTTAATAATTATATATATTGTTTCAAAAAACAGTCCGCAAAACTGTTGTATCGCCAGTCCGCATCATTTTTGTATAGTCTATACAAAAATGATGCGGACTGGCGACACAACTCCAACTTTGAAATGTTATATATCCATAACGGACGTTAGAAGTTTTTTTTATAGTGACCGAAATTAAGGCGGGTGCCATTACCTTTGGCCACCTTGAAAATACTGGCTATAACTATTGCTGAAACGAACAATAAAAATTTTTAAAGGTTGTAAATTTATCCTTAGGAGTTGGTGTATATAATTTAATTTTTTCCCGTTTGCAAACTTTTATAGTTATTAGCAAGATTTTTTAACCTGTGTTTTTCTGTTTAATTTTTTTAGCGTGAAAAAAGTCAAACGCGCAAAAAAATTCGTTATAAATATGGTAGTACCATGGTATTCGACTACAGCAAAAGAACGGTAGGTTCTTTCACCTAAACTTCAAGGTGGCCGAAATTAACGGAATCCTAAAATGCGCAGTTAGTTAAACGCATTGCAAACTGCTTTGGAAAAAACTACAAAAGCATGATAAATAACAGTTTTAAGCATTACATAGAAGTTATTTTAAGGTTGTATACTGCCTTGTTTAAAATGTGATGCAAATTAAATACAGAGCAAAAATCCAGAAAATCACAAAAAATGCACTTTTTGTGTGAAAATGCTAATAATGCAGAATCACACGAATACAACACTTTGCAAAAATACTTTATTTAGTTACGTTTTTGCTGGTTTTTTTGTGTTTTAAAAATAAGCTAATTTTCTAACACCCTAAATTGGTCACCAAATTTAAGTCATGACCGAAATTGAGTCAGATACCCTATATTGTAATCAAATTCAAGACTATTTCTCAAAATTAAACCCGCAGAGCTCTTGACAGTTCTAGGAGAGCTTCAATCGTTTACGTCAATGGATTTGGATAAAACCGAATTAAGATTGTGCACAAAAGCACTATACTAACAAATGAAACATTACCTTTCTGAGTAAAATTTAAAAATAGCGCCTCTGTCATTTTTTGGGGGATTTGGCTTTTGACCTTCGAGAGTTCGAAAATTCAAAAAGTTTGGCTGGGTTTTTTTCAAAAACGCCGGTTTTGTAAAGGCTGCACCCTGGTCAAAATCCATTGTTCTAAACGGAAGGAATCCCCTGCGCATCAAAGGACACCGCGCGCATAAAGGGACGCCCGCATTTATGTCTAATAACGCGCCGCGCCTTTCTAATAACCCGCCCGCGCGGCATTCTTTTAGCCATATTTGCACCCTCATTTTGAAGCCCTGTTTTGCCGCTGCTCCTCCAACAACCTATCCCAAACCGGAGTTCTCCAAACTTTCAAAATACCGTAATAAAAAAACATTAAAAAGGGTAAAGATTTTTGTGCTTCGCGCTAAGTGATTCTTTTTGCTGTTTTTTGCATTGTTTTTTTAGTTAAACTTGGAAAAATTTTAGGTTTAAAAAGGTATAATATTAAAAATCATGCGACAGCACAAAAAATTTTCAAAAATTGTCTTTGAAATTGATTGCGCTGAGCGGAGCGAAGCGCGAAAAAATTTTTAAAATTGTTTTTTTAGGACCCCCCAAATTTTTACCACCCCCAGCCCCAAAATTTACCCCTCCCCCTCCAGAATTTTAAATATCACCCCCTCCCGCCTTCGAGAAAATTTTTATAGTTAGTTACTCTTTCTTTACTCCATCAAAAACGTAAATTTTTAGCATAGATTTTAATACTTTTATACCTTTTTTATACTTAAACATTATATTTTATTTACTAAAATGTAGTAAATAAATATTCTTTAAAAAGTACGATTAATTACAATTAGTGGGTTAAAAACGTTTTGTTTTCGCTATCTGACCCTTTTCACATCTGACCTATTTTTAAAGTTAAAAATTTTTCACCTTGGGTAAAACTTATAGAAAGCCAGGAGTTTAGAGCCCTACTAAATTTTAAAATTTTATTTAGCCGGTGTTAAATACCTCCACGTAGTTCCGGTGAACGTGTTTATCTGTTCACGAAGCCGACCCTTCAAACAAGCTATGAAGATCCAGGGTACCCCAAAAACACCCTCTAAGAGTCATATAACCCCAAGAACTCACTTTTTAGCTTCCGTAAGCTCACCTGTGATTAAATATGGGATTATCATATTATATAAGTCGATCACGAATGGTTTACTCCACCACAGCAGAGGTGCACATAGTGTTCAAACCGCAAGAACCGTCTCCTCTGTAGATTAAGTAGTAGCCGTTCTCTCCCCAACTCGGTCCCCAGCTGTTTTTTATAATCCAATAAGGTTTCCCGTTCTTAGATCCATAACCAACAATGAGAACCTAAAACTCATAAGAAGCAATATATAAATAATTAGTGAAACCGAAAACCATAAATATAATCAGCAAGGGCGTAGCCAGAGGGGGGGTTATGGGGGTTGTAAACCCCCCTTTTGGGCTGGCGGAGGTAAAAATTTGGGGGTCCTAAAAAAACAATTTTAAAAATTTTTTCGCGCTTCGCTCCGCTCAGCGCAATCAATTTCAAAGACAATTTTTGAAAATTTTTTCGTGCTGTCGCATGATTTTTAATATTATACCTTTTTAAACCTAAAATTTTTCCAAGTTTAACTTAAAAAAACAATGCAAAAAACAGCAAAAAGAATCACTTAGCGCGAAGCACAAAAATCTTTACCCTTTTTAATGTTTTTTTATTACGGTATTTTGAAAGTTTGGAGAACAACCCCCTTTTTCGAAAAATTTGTATGGAGTACAATGCAACTCCCTTTTCCGAAATTCTGGCTACGCCCTTGATAATCAGCATAATTATACTCAAGTCATCGTTTCAAAAATTATAAAACCAACAGAAAATGTCATTTTTACACTGACCATTTTAGGTTTTTTAAAAATAGGTGTAGGGTACGACTTTATAGAGAAACTTTTTTGAAAAAAACTAAATACAAAAAACTTCATAAACCAAAACCTCATTTTTGCGTTTTTAGCACACCTACCAGGTCTCTAATTTTTAGAAGGGTAAAGTTCGGGGTACCCCTAAACTGTATAGAAAAATGCCGTCTTTTTTGGTTTTTTATAATAATAAAATATTTTAACATCACCATTATAATAATATTTTATAACTGCAATACTATCATTATTTAGCTAAAAAACTAATAAATTGGGTTTGCCAATTTAAAAAAATATTACTCCGTGATCTAGTTTGGCTGGGTTGCAAAAAATTCTCCACGGATGGCTAATTCCACCGAAGTAAAATTGCATAGCGAAAGCGTTAATACCAATAGAAATCGGACCTGGAAATATGAAAAAAAAATTAAGAAAGATAGCTTTGTGGTGCAAAATTAAAAGTAAAAAAATAAACAAAATTTCATTAATAATTAAAAAAAACTAACAAAATTAAAAAAAATAAATAAAAAGTTAAAATATCTTTATATTAACTGTTTTTAAACTCATTGAAAGAAGTTATAAGAGGGTAATGTAGTGTATTAAAATTATTAACTAAAATAATTGTTCGTTTGTAAAAATAATTAGCCCGCTTAATATATTAATTAATTTAGCTAATCAAATTAAAAAGAAAATATACCGTTTTGGGCAAGCCATGCAGCTATTTCAGTTTCATTTTGGGAAATTTTTACAGAATCATTAATGTAAACTTCAAAATCCTTGGCGTTAACTGTGCATTTATCGTTTGAACCATCGTAACTAAATAAAACAAGTTTTATCATTTATTTTAAGTTGAGAGAAAACAGCTTGTTTAAATTGAGAGATAAGTCGATTTCCAAGTGGGGCCATGTGAGAAAACAAAATCAATACTAAGTAACTTGATTTTGTTGTTGCTGTTGCATTACCTGATACTTATCTCCCCTAAGCAGTTTATGCAAAGGGTATTCGCCAAGACAAGCTAGGTGGGGCGAAAAAAATTCACCACCATGGTTGAAGACGCTTCGTTCAACATCAATAACGATGTCAGCAACTTTTACTGCTAGACTGTTCATTGCGGGCAGTGTTCACCCATTCTGAGTTCTTCGTTTAAAGGATTTTGTTACGTCGCCTGATATTGATTCTACTTATTAAACTTCGTACATGAGCAGTTTCAGTTATCTACCGTGTTTCACTAATAACGTGTTTTGTAATGTGATTTAACAGCTACACTGTAAAAAAAACCTAGATTGATAGCAAAAATGGTCTCCGTTGAAAACAAAAATATAAACCAAACATAAAAACTTTGTTATCGTCTGAGCTTCAACTAAATTGATGGACTAATATTAATGATTAGAGGACCAAATTAATCAACAATATTTTTTTAGAAAAAAAACATGTTGAAGAAATAAGACTGGAAGCTTTTGCTGAAAAATTATAACTTCCTTCATACTACTCCAGCACATCATGTTTAAACAAGGGAAGAAACAGGCTTTTGTTATAGCTCACTTTTTTTAAACATAAATACAACAATAGGTCAATTTTTAAGAACCAAAATAACAATATGTACGTCTGTTTTTTTCAGGCTATAAAAATTATATACAATTTTTTATGTTAATTTCACTAAATAAATTTTTAAATTAATTAAGGAAATGAGTTTAAATTTTTAAAAATCTTTTATTATGAATTTTTCTGTCCAATAATTCTTTTGTAATTCAATAAGAAACTTGTAATTCAATAAGAAACAGTCTAAAAATTTGTTCTGTTCGATAACTATAGGAAGCTGATCAAAAAAAGAGGTAGGCTCTACGCCACGCATAATATTATTATTATCTAATTTAGTTTGGATTTATAGATAAATTAAAATTGTTTAATTTTTACAAATTTTGTCTAAACTAAGCAAAAAAGGTATTTTTGATTTTAAGCTTTTATAAATAAGTTTCGGATTAGTCTCATAAATATAATAAAAAACGTTAAAATTTTTTTATTTTTTTTAAAGCTTATAAAAGAAAAAATATTTTTTACAAGAGACCAGAAAAAAAGGTACATGAAAGAAAATAAACAAAACAAACGAGCAATCTTCGAAAACATATCATTATATACATTGAAAGGTTATTATGATAATAAACGACCTAAACCACGGACAGTAAACTATAGTTCTTTCTAAGCAAAACCTTTTCTTTTTCTAAGCAAAACCGTAAATACAACTTAGTTTTATCTTGATAAATTTTGAGTTAATAGTGCGTTCTTGAATAATACCAACGAATGAAGACGTACGGATAATCTTCTTCGCTCTCTAGGCCGCCAATACGCTCAATCTCTTTGTAGGCGTTAGATGGGAGTCCACCGTTGCAGCCCTGGTCCAGTTTGTCGCAGTCTACTAATTCCTAAAATCACGTCACATGTTACAAGCATTTCCGACTTTTAAAGTGTGCGGTTGTGCAGATTCAAATTTTTTATCTTAGATTTGAATGAGTTTTTTGTGAAAACAATACCCCAATCCTAAACAATGCCCCACAAAGTTTGTTTCAGTAAAATATCTTTAGTGGTTCAAGAAATATTATGGCGCAGTGGCAGATCTTACGTCTTGCCTACGGAAGGTCTCTTGATCGAGTCCCGTCCCGGCTAAGACACACTGCATTGTGATAATATTATTTATTAATATTGTTATTATGTCGTATTTGGTAGCGCAATTCGTGCTGAGTAACATCAGCCTTGCGTATCCTGCTGTATGCGAAATAAACTTTAAAACTTTTTTAAAATGAATTTTTTGGTGATTTTACACTTTGTTAAATAGCTTAGGGTTGAGCAGTTAAAATTACAAAAATTGCTAAAAATGGTAACACATTAGCAATTCGATCACGCGCGCTTGTCGCTCATAAGTTTTAAACCCGCGTCAAATTTATTCGCACACTTTGTGTCTCTGGTCAAAAAATCACAGGTTTTTGTACGCGAACCCAATATTACAATTACTGTACTAATCTTAACCATAGGTCACCGACCTTCGACGGCTCAGGAGGGGGGGGGGTCCACATCCCGGGGGTGTGGAGGTTTTCGACCTCTAGGGGGGAGGGTCACACCCTGTGTTTTTTTTTGAAAAAAAGCACCCGGGGTGCTTGGGGTGTTTTTACCATTTTTTGACCAAAATTGACAATTTTTTGACGAAATTTGACCATTTTTTAAGCATTTTTTGGGAATTGTCGGCGGGGGGGGGTCGAAAATGGGCCTTAGGGGGGGGGGGTCAGGGGTTCAAGGGGTCGAAGGGGGGGGGGGAGGGGTCAAAAATGGGCCTTAGGGGGGGATAGGTCTCAGAGGCCGTAGGGGGGAGGTGACCCCCCTACCCCCCCCTTCGGTGACCTATGATCTTAACAATTGAGGTATTAAAAGAAAGCAAAGAATATACGCTTTTTAAAGTGTATTAGTTGTACGCTTTTAAAAGTGTATTAGTTGTAGACTGTAAATTTTTTTATACCTAATGAGCAGTTTTTTAAGTACATAGTTACCGAAAATACGCTTTTTTTGGGTAATATCTCCTAAGTCGGTGAAGATATTTGGGCGAAAAAAAAATTTAGTGGCTATTAAGATATAATATTGGGGACAGGGGTAAGCTTTTTACAAAAAGTCCTCAAAACCGAAAACAAAAAGTTACACTTACTCTGCACCACACTATTAAAACAAAAATATTAATTATAAAAATTGTGATTTGTAGTTTTGAATGCAAAACAAAAAGACGTTGCATAACCAATCCTGCGCTATTTTTTAAAGTTTTTTGAAACTAAAGACTTAAAATCCATTCATTTTCTTGTTCATATCAACAATTATTTTGATTTAGTTACTAATTAAAAAAACAAACAATAACCTGCTCAGACAGGGACAAAAGCTGCTTTTTCTTGATAGCCCATTGTCCCTCGATGTTACCAGTTGTCGAAAATGCCCAGCAAGAACCGCAGCTTCCTACAATAGTTTTTGAAAGTTGTTTATTGGCTTATTATGATTAAATAATTACGGGCAATTAAAAAAAATTCAAAAAACCAAGACTTGTAAAGATTGGTATACAAGTCATAATTTTTTTTTACTAAAATTACTCTTTTTGATGGTTCGAAAGGTCTGATACAAAATAAAATTGAATGAACCACTTTAGCTTTCTTTATAAGACAACTTTTGGTTGTAAAATAATTTTTGGCAGATATAATATCAATAAGATGTGAATTTATAAGAAAATCATACCAGATATACTACTAAAATCGACTTTTTAATTATTATCAGTTGATATAGTAGACAATTTAATAAGATTGGTGTGACTACAGGGCCAATAGTAGTGCAAGCAAAAAGATTTGCATCCTAAATGTTTTAAAAATTACAAAATAAATATTTTTACGAATGCTACACTTAAATATACAATACACACAGTCAAACTTTCTGCCTCTGATTTTGAAGATTTTTTGTAAACCTTATCTCTGCTCTCTATAGCCCACACAAACTGTTTTTCGTTAAAACATTATCAGCGGTTCACAAGAAGTGGCGGGTGGTTTTGGTGATTCTGCACTTGAAAGATTGCTTAAATAAAATATTAAAGTTTTTCCGGGTATATTACCCCTCTCCTCAAAAAACACAAACTACATACCCATTTATCTCTGTTTACACTCTCAAATCTTTGCATGCCAATCTGTTTTGCTAATAATAATATAATATTTTATTTATTATATTATAATAAATAAAATAATATATATTAAACCAGACCTAAGCATTGCCCTCCGGTGTTTTATTGGGGGGCAATTCGAAAAGGGGGGATGGACACGGGAGCGGAGGCTGGGTACGAGGGGGGCAATTTTTTTAACCGGGGGCAATAAAACGGAGAGGGGCAAGCAGGGGAGAAAGAAAAAAAAAGAGAAAAAAAGGAAAAAAGAGTGAAAAAAGGAAAAAGAAAAAAAAGAGACAGAAAAAACGAAATTAAGGTAAAAATAGGTGTAAAATGGCTTAATATGCATTGAAATAGGCTAAAAACTGCGAAAATTTGCGATGGTAGCGTCATAATAGTTCAAAAATGGCGCCACAATTTTTGGGAACTTTTTCAGTTTGGAGCGGGGGGGGGGGCAATAAAACGGGGGGAGGCAAATCGGGGGGGGGGAAGGGAAATAAAAAGGGGGGGGGGAGCAAATCCTCCAATAAATGGGGGGGGCATTTCCAGACCGTGCAAAGTCTATTAATCCTGATTTACTTACCCTGATTCTTGACGGGGGTGACGGCTCCGTGCTGGCGCCAGTCAAAAGCATCGGGTATCGGTCCCCGCGGTATCTCAGCGTACCGTGTGGGGTAGCCGGGGTCTTTCCATTCCGGGCTTAAACGGGTCTTTCGAAACTCTTTCGGACTCATATCCGCGAATTCTGTTACCCCGTAACGGGCTGTTCCTACAAAACAAACTTATAATAAACGGAACATTTTTTGAGGGCCTTTGCGTTTGAGGGCTTCGCATGCCACTGGGTGACCCAGTGGTGTACCCAGGATTTTATTTCGGGGGGGGGTCTGGCGAGTGGGGTAAATACAAACCCTAAAGGGGGTCTGGGGGCGACAGCTCCCTACCTTGCCGGTTTATTATTATGTAAGCGGCCGACCAGCGGCCGCATACATGAGCATAGACCCGCATAGGGGGGGGGATGGCTGGGCTACCCTGGGTCATAGGTGGGCAGTCTCTCGGATTTTGGGGGGGTATAGGGGGGGGTATAGGGGGGGGGGTCAAATTTTAGGGGGGGGGGGGGTGTCCAGTAAGACCCAAATTTTGAGGGGGTGTACTTATATTATTTACGTATGTACCCAATATTTCCGCGCTGCCTTAAAATGAGCTTAAAACGCGTAAAAAAACATAAAACAAGTTTATAAATGCTTTAAAACTGTGTAAAATTAAAATAAGATCTTATTGCAACTTATAAACTTTTATTTTTTTAATTCTTTTAATAAAAATGTGCAGTGGAGCAGTCAGGATTTCATTTCGGGGGCGTCAGTCTGGGGGAGGGGAGAAAAAGTGTTGTCAAAGCGGCGCGAAGCGCTGCCGCCTGCGCCGCGTAGCGGC
The DNA here is from genome assembly GCA_030248175.1 of Microlaimidae sp. YZB2_3. Lineage (NCBI taxonomy): Eukaryota > Metazoa > Nematoda > Chromadorea > Desmodorida > Microlaimidae > Microlaimidae sp. YZB2_3. The sequence goes on from JASAMX010032951.1 coordinate 9,198, forward strand.
GCCAGCCGACGCGAAGCGTCGGCCGCGGAGTCTGGGGGGTGTCCCCCCAGCCGCCGGAGGCGAAAATTTTTAAAAATATATACTAAAAACGGCTTAAATATCGTCTCCTGGTGATCGCGTGAACATACTTTTTACTTTTGTTTTTTTCACCTAATTTCTACATAAGTTTCTGTGGTCTTAAAAATTCAGTCAGGGAGGTTCGGGGGGAACAATGCCCCCCGGAGGAGAAAATTTATAATTTGAGGCGCTAAAATACACTAGAAATTTTAATTCCAAATGATAGTAATTACAAAATTTAAGGTTTTTTATAGCTATACTATACATTTATAACATGTGTTTAAAACGGTAAAAAAGGATAATAGTGTTTTATAGTAGTTTTATTAAACATGTATGCCATAACTACTGAATGGGATAATCGATTTGAAATTGAAAAACTAAGATAAATTGCCAATTTAAACTGCCCGCGTAGCAGGGAAATTTAAACTGCCCGCGTAGCGGGGGAATTTAAAGGTAATAAAAGGTAATAAACGGGAAAATAAGGTAATAAACACTCCGCGCGAAGCGCAGAAAAATTTTTTAGTCCTTTTATAACACTTAAAAATTTTTCTTTGGGAGGCGAATTCGGGGGGGGGGGGTGTCCCCGACTACCCCAAATTTAAGGGGGGGGGGGTGTCAGCAAAATCCGAAATTTCGGGGGGGAGGTATAACCCCCCCAACCCCCCCATGCCCACCTATGCCCTGGGTATATGGCCCTTTGAAAGCTAGAAGGGGTCCAGGGATTCTCTACTTCCCCTAGCTTTTTAGGGGGTCTAACCGGGGCCGGAGTAGACCAGTTTGAAATCCAGATGTGGGTCAAAGCCAGAAAGGACACGGTTTTTTAACAAAGTCACATTAAAACATTACTTAAGTTTTTCAGCACTCATATAGAAATTTATGACTATAATAGGCTATTTATGTATAAAAAAGTACAATAGTACTGTTTTTTACTACAAAACCGTGTTTGTGACAGTAAATTTTGACCTAAATTCATAGCACGATTTAAAAATTTTGGAGGAGGGGGGGGGATAGATTTTTTTCCGGGGGGGGGGGGGGCGAAATTTTGAGGCTGGGAGGTGGACCCCCCCCGACCCCCCTCCCCTATACTTATGTGTGGGCGGCCGCCTGCCCCCCCCCAAATACGGCGAAGCCTGAGTTTTTCATAAGAGGGACCCTTACGTTTTTGAATTTTAAGAGAGATTTTTTTTCTCTTTAATATTAATACGTAAACTTTCGTGATGCCTTCCAAAAGCATATTAAAGGTCTAAAACCCAAAATTTCCCCGCTTTGCGGGTAGTTTAAATTGACAATTTATCCTAGTTTTTCGATTTCAAATCGATTATGCCGTTCAAAACTTAAGGCATACATGTTAAATAAAACTACTATAAACACTATTAAGCTTTTATTAACGTTTCAAATACATCTTTAAATGTAAAGGGCTAAAAAACCTTAAGCTTTGTAATAAGTATCATCTGGAACTAAAATTTCTAGTGTATTTTAGCGCCTTAAATTAAAAATTTTCTCCCCCGGCGGGCATTCTGCCCCTCGAAATGGAAGGGGGGAACCCCCAAACCCCCCTTCAGGGTTAGTATTTACCCCACAGATCCCCCTCGAAATGAAATCATCGGCACGCCACTAGGTTATACGTATACACCTAGCGCTAGGGCCCGACCGGAACAGGAATTTTTGGTCTGGCCGGACTGGACCGGACTGAACAAAAAGTTCAACCGCACCGGACCGGATATTGGGTTTCAAAGCAATGCCATTTGTCAAACTTTTATAACACGTTTTTTGCTAGTTGTATCTGTATGGATATAATATATGAAAATCAAAAATACTCATAATTTCTTAGTCACAGAAATCATTTTCAAACAATTCTTAAGCAAATGAAGCTAAAAAATTTTATGAATAAGATACAAATGTATTAACATTAAAATGTATTAACATTATTCACTGGAGTTTGATAAATAGCAAGCAAAAACAAATAAAAACAAAGGAATTAAAACTCCTACAATTATAACAAATAAAAAATCAGAATCAGAACAAACAAACAAATTAATAAATATTTTTTAACTAGATGTAGTAATATTATACACAAAGAACATGGGTCGCATTCTGAAGAAACCCTTATATTTACCCCGATAAATCCATTTCAATGAAAATAAAAAAAAATAAATATATATTGTATGTAAATAAATAAACCTGCCGCATATGGGACAGAAAATGATTGCAATGATTTTTTAAAATTATTTTTCTCGCGCTGCAAAACCACCTGGCGCAAAATAAAAAATTTAATCAATGCGCGTATTTTTTATTAATTTAATCCTACCGGAGAAAATATTTAATTACCTCTCGAGTTGGATAAATTCTTATTATCAAAACAATAGAAAAAATTTAACCCGACTTTTACCTAGGTAAAATGGATTTTTCACTCGCATCCTTAAGCACGTAAAAAAAGTTACCCTGGCCTGGGGTAACTTTTAACCGTGCGTCAGAATGCGACCCCAGAACAATTTCAGAAGTTACAATAATAATAATAACGTGCCCTTTCTTTAAATCCTTTAACAAGGTTGTCCTCAGTCATATCATGCTGCACTGGCCCGTATTAGTAGTGAGTTTTAATATTGTGTAAGATGATGAACAGCAATTCACATTTTATATGGGGAGATTGGGATTTCTATACAAACAAACAAATCAAATCAAAGAAAAAACTGTAAGTGTATTATAGTATTTATAATAGGTTCAATAAAATCTTAAAACGATAATAAACATAGTAAAAATTTCAATATAATTGTGCAATGATTTTTTAAAAAAATAAATATAAAAATATTAACAATTATGACTTTAAAAGCAAAAAATAATTTTTATTTATAAATATAAAAAAATCCGGCCGGATATTTGAGAAGTCCGGCTGGACCGGACCGGAAAATGGCCGGATATCCAGCCCGGACCGGACATCCGGTTGGTTCCTATATACACCCCCCCAAAAAAAAATCCCAACTACTGCCGACACTTCCCCTCTAAAAATTTAGGGATACCCCGGACATCGCCCTCCTCCCCTAAAATTTGAGGGTCTCAGTACTGAAAACGCTAAAAATGGGGTTTTTGAGTATACCCAAAAAATATTTTGGGACCTCCCCAAATTTCGGGAGTCGGGTATATTATCCTCCCTCAAAATCCGGGAGGCAGCCCATTTATGGGTGTCGTCTGTCCGTGAATGGTATTTAATTATTATTTTATTTTATTATTAGTGATGAAAATATATAAGATTACATAAACACACTATTAAAACAGCTGCACAGGTAATATGAATATTACTTACTGCTTACATATACAGCTGGTTAGAAACAAAATATAAGGTAGAAAACACATTATAATATAAAAATACAGAGTAAAAGTACAAATATTGATGAAAAAAAACAATGATAAAATTGTTATGAAGATTTCTGTTTAAAATTCAAAACTAATGTTTTCAAAATGTTTATTTATTTTTTGCGAAAAATCTAAATATTTTTTAAAAGAACTACTTTATCATTTGGAAGTTTGTTCCAATAAGGAATTACTCTATTTTGAAAAAAAAATTTGCTGTGTTTTGACAAAACCATTGGGGATTAAGTTTAAAGTCATTATTTCTTGTTTTTGTGAAATTGTCAACTTTAAAAAATCTATGTTGATTTGATTAGAAATACTTTCTCTTACCTCGCTCGATTCTTTGCAAAAGTGCAATGAGCTTTAAGTTTTCTTTAAAAATTTTGAATCGTTGCTTCAATTCTATAGCACCTCCAGTGTAGACTCGGTTGTGTTTGTTTTTAAACGCCATAAATGCGTTCCTAAATAAATATTGAAGCAAAAAAAAACTATAAAACAAAGTAAAACCATGTGAGTAAAATAAAATAAAATAACTTTTCTAGTGTGTTTTTTTATTTTGAAATCTTAAAGGAGCACTGTCACAAATAAAATGGACGGATTCGGATAAAATTTGATATTAATATTAATAATGGACGGATATTAATAACGGATATTAATAATGGACGGATTCGGATAAAATTTGGAAACATAGATGAACAAGGGGGGGGGGGGTAGGGTGGGGTCCACCCCCCCCTAGCCTCGAGATTTTTGGCCCCCACCACTAGAAAAAAATCCAAGGGGCCCCGCCTCCCCCCCCCCCTTCCTCCAAATTTTTGAATTTTTTACCCCTGACCCCCCTTTAGATTTTGAAATCTGACCCCCCTCCCCTCTCGAGAAAATTTTAAGTACTTTTTTTATACTAAATTTTTTTGCAAAAACGTGAATTTTTAAGACAAATTCATGTTTTTACACCCTTTTTATACCTATATATGGTTTTTTTTTCAATAAAATGTAGTATTATCCTATAAAAAGAACTATTATTAAAGTTATTATGGTTTAAAACTGTTTTGCTTTGGACACCGGACCCCACCTGACCCCCCTCTAGATTTCAAAACTTCGCACCCCGGGTCGACCCCCCCTAAAAAGCTAGGGGGGTTCGACCCCCCCTAGGACCCCCCTCCTAGATTTTGAAAAGTCATTTACCCGGGGTAAACACCCCCCATAGTTATGCCCATAGGTGTTTTTTTTTTGGGGGGGGGGACAAACGACAAAGGGTCCACCCCCCATAGAGCCAAAATTTTGAACCCCCCCTAGAAAAAATCCAGGACCCCCCTCCCCCAAAGCTTGAGAGCGGTCAGGCCTGACCCTCCCCCCTAGCGAGGCTGACCCCCCCATGCCGACCAATTAGGAAGTATATTTTTTTATCTACTGTCAAAAACACGGTTTTATAGTTAAAAACAGTGTTTAAATACACTTTTTAGGCGTAAATAGGCGGTTATAGTACATAAAATTCAATATTAGACCTAAAAACACTTAAATTATTGAGTTAAAAAATTTTGTTAAAACATTGAACCCTCCTGACCTCCCCACTAAATTTGAAATCTTGCACCCGGGGTCGACCCCCCCTAAAAAGCCAGGGGGTCCGGACCCCCCTTAACCCCCTTCCCCCTAAAAAATTTTGACCTTCCACCCGGGGGTGGACTCCCCCTAGCGGACCCACTCAAAAACACCTATGATTCTGCCTCTGAGATAACAACTTAGCCATCTGATTAGATAGGCTGGAAGTGTGCTGTTTACTATCTTGCTGATTAAAATTTCTATACTGATGGTGTCAGCCTTGGTAAGGTCCAAGGCTGCTACTATTGTTTGTTTGGGTGGAGTTTTTTGGTTGAAGCCGGTTGCTATTTTGTTGGTAAGTTGAAGGAGAGCAGTAGTTGTTGAGTGTTTGAGTTTGAAGCTGTACTGATCTAGGTGGTGCTGTACATGTTGGAGAAGGATTGGCTGGATAATTTTTTCAAAAACGCTTATAGCGGGGCAGAGAAGTGAAAATGGTCTCTAAGAAGTAGAGATGAGGAGATCCTTTCCAGGTTTGATGAGTGATATTATGGTTGCAGTTTTCCATATTGTAGGTATGCTATTTGTTTTTAGTGATAAGCTAAATAGATCAGTTAGATATTGAATGCCAAGAGGACCAAGGTTTTTAAGGTGGAAAATGGTTAGATTGTCTGAACCAAAGGCTTTGGAGTTGTTAGATGATTTTATGGCATTTTCTACTTCTGTGGTTGTGATATTTTAGGTTCTTGATTTTTTTAATGTTTTTAATTAATTTTCGATTTTCTTTAGGTGTTTTGAAAGGTTTGTTTGGAGTAAATTGTTTATTGAAGTTGTTTGCTAGTAATTGAGGAACGTTGATTAAATTTCCATTGAAGTTTATTGTGCAATTTGGGGTGGGTGACTGTTTGTTATCCAGTGACTTGATGGTTTTCCAAAGTTTAGAGGAGTTGGTTTTATGGCTGAAAGTGTCCAGATATGAATGCCATTTTTTGACAGCGTTGGTGCGGATTTGGTTCTGGATTTTTTGGTTGAGCTCTTGTATTTGGTTTGAAAGTGGGTTAGTTTTGTGTAGGTTGTGTCTTTCATTGATAAGCTTTATATTTTCTGGAGTTAGGTTGGCTTGAAAATTGTTGTGACGACTAGCTGGTATGTGGTATGTGCTGGTAAGTGATAACGATAAGTGATAATGATAGATGATAATGAGATAAGCATAGGTGAGAAAGGGGGGGGGGGGCAGGGTGGGATCCACCCCCCATAGCCTCAAAATTTAGGGCCCCCCCCTAGACGAAAATCTAAGGGCCCCCCCCCTCCCCCCAAATTTCCGAATTTTTTACCCCTGACCCCCTCTAGATTTTGAAATCTGACCACCCCTCCCCCCTTGGGAAAATTTTAGGTACCTTTTTTATACTAAATTTTCTTCCAAAAACGTGAATTTTCATCACATATTCATGCTTTTACACCCTTTTTATACATGAATATGGCTTTTTATTCAATAAAATGTAGTATTATCCTATAAAAAGAACAATTATTAAAGTTATTATGGTTTAAAACTGTTTTGCTTTGGACACCGGACCCCACCTAACCCCCCTCTAGATTTCAAAATTTCGCACCCCGGGTCGACCCCGCTTAAAAAGCTAGGGGGGGGGTCCGGACCCCCTCCTAGAATTCAAAATTCGATTTACTCTGGGTAACCACCCCCCCTAGCTTCCCCGACCGTGCTCACTTATGGAGATAAGTGATAGTAATAAGTGATAATGATAGTGATAATAATAGTGATTTGGTGATTAAAGTGATTTAGTGATAAATGATAGTGATAAATTGATAATAATAACTAATATCACTTATCATTTATCATTTATCACTTTCACTATAACTTATAATTTATCTCATTATCACTTATTATTAACACTTATCACTTGCTCATTATCACCTATAACTGTCACTATTATTATCACTTATTACTTATCACTCATTATCACTTATGATGATTATCACTAATGATTATCACTATCATTATCGCTTATCACTATCAGTATCAATTATCACTCATTATAACTTATGATTATCACTTATCACTGATCATAAGCACTATCATTATCACCTATCATTATTATTTATCACTTAGCACTCATTATTACTTATCATCATCACTATCATTATCACTTATGTCCTCACACGATTTTCATTTTCGTCATACACTATTCCTGCATTATATGCATAGGTGAGAAAGGGGGGGGGCAGGGTGGGGTCCACCCTTCCTAGCCTCGAAATTTTGAGACCCCCCTAGACGAAAGACTAGGGAAGGGTCCCCCTCCCCCCAAATTTCCGAATTTTTTACCCCTTACCCCCTCTAGAATTTGAAATCTGACCCCCCTTGAAAAATTTTTAGGTACTTTTTTTATACTAAATTTTTTCTCAAAACCGTGAATTTTCATCATAATATTCATGCTTTTACACGCTTTTTATACCAGAATATCGCTTTTTATTGAATAAAATGTAGTATTATCCTATAAAAAAACAATTATTAAAGTTATTATGGTTTAGAACTGTTTTGCTTTGGACACCGGACCCCACCTGACCCCCCTCTAGATTTCAAACTTTCGTACCCCTGGACGACCACCCCGAAAAAGCTAGGGGGGTTCGGACCCCCCTGGAACCCCCTCATAGAATTCATAATTAGATTTACCCTGGGTAACAATCCCCCTAGCTTCCCGGACCGTTCTCACCTATGATTATATTACGGTAATTGGTATTACATAAAGTACACTTTGGGCGAACCCCGCAACGGTTGCTGATCTCCTCCAAGAGTGGAAAAAGGGGGTGAGCAAGGCGAGGAGCGGGCCGAAGGGAACCTACCTGGATTGAAAGAAACCCTGGTTACTGGCAAACAACAACAACATAAAGTACACCTTGTGGTTTTACCGGATTTTCCATCCGTTACTGTGTTAAAGTGCGTGGTTTTTGGTGTTTATGCATTTTGCTCTTCGCTGTTTGCTAATAACTTTTTTAATATTGAATCGATTTGCTTCAAATTTGATATTTAGCTTTCTTAGAACCTAAGCTACAACATTTCGAAATTTCATCTGGATCCGTCTAGTATTAAAAAACGTTTTTTTATTTGTGACATTGCTCCTTTAAATGTTTAAATTTTCTTCAGGTAAAGCCGCTAAAGGAAAGAGGCTGTATTTTCAATTTTAAAATAAATCACTAAGTGGGTATTTACGCAGCTAGTAACACCCAAAAAATTGTGTTTATGCACTTCTTTAAAATACACGTCACGTTTTTTGTAACTTGAAATTTCAGTAAAAGCTTTGCTCCATGGTTTACTTACTACGTTTTAAAAAATAAGTAAGAGGTCGGCGTACGACTTCTTTAAATTCTTAAGGCTGGTTCATACTTATGACAAAAGTCCTTTGGACTTCCAAAGGACAAATTGTCCTTTGGACTTTGTCCAAAGGACAAAAGTCAAAGTCCAAAGGACACAAAAGTCCTTTGGACAAAGTCCAAAGGACTTTTGTGTTTGTCAAGGACAAAGTTGCGATTTCGCGTTTGTCAAAGATTGCTGTGAGTATGATTTTTTCAATTCACATTTCATCAAACTAAAAAAAAATGCAACAGTGCTGTGTGATTAGATCAATGTAGAAACAAATCATTATAATATGATAGAAATTTTTATTTAGTGAGCAGCTGCCCAAACCAAATGCAAATTTCCTATAGTCCACATAATGTTCATCTCAGACTAGTCCACATCTTTTCTGTCTAAACATACGCCCTGGGAAAAATCGCCTTTTTTCCTGCTCTATTCTTAGAGCATTTTTCAAGGCTAGTTTTATATCCTATGCATGGGTAGTTTTTTGTGGGGAGTTATAAAACTGAGATGGGAAGTTTTAGAAGCTTTGGACTTTGTGCAAAGGACAAAAGTCCTTTGGACTTTGTCCAAAGGACAAAAGTCCTTTGGACTTTGTGCAAAGGACAAAAGTCCTTTGGACTTTGTCCAAAGGACAAAAGTCCTTTGGACTTTGTCCAAAGGACAAATACAGTGTAAAAACGTCCTTTGGACTTTCTCCATAGGACAAAGTCCAAAGGACAAAATCCAAAGGACAACGTGTTCATACTTTTTGTCCTTTGGACTTTTCCCTTTGGATTTTGTCGTTTGGACTTTGTCCAAAGTACAAATTCTATTCAATTCCAGTACAAATTCTAAGTAGCATTCATACTTCGTCCAAAGGACGTTTTGGTTTGTCCAAAGGACGTTTTGTCATAAATATGAACCAGCCTTTAAGTGCTAAAACCTTTTTCTAGGAGTAACCGAATAACAATAAGCTTTTTGGGGTAAAGAAACCTTAAACTTTGGGTCACCGCAGACCATACATGGGCACGGGGGGTTGGGGGGGTTAACCACCCCCCAATTCTGAGAAGGGGGTGTAACCCCCCACTCAGAAATGGGGGGAGAAAAGGTTAACCCCCCAATTTTGGAAAAATGAAGAAAAAAAAATGTCTTTAATAAAAATATTATATAAATGACTTTTAGCTGGGTCCAACTTAAGTTTTGAGGTCAAAATGAATGTTTTACGCAATAAAAACTCAAAAATGCAATAAAAAAGGTTTTTTGACCTAAAATTAGCGTTTTTTATCTATTTTTTCTTCAAAATCGAAAAACGATATGGGTAAAATACACTTCAGAAAAAAAACGATACAGGAATTTTGCGTTTCTCGGATTTTAACCTCCCCCCACACTCCGGACCATAGGTGAGAACGGTCCGGGAAGCTAGGGGGTTGGTTACCCGGGATAAATCGAATTTTGAATTCTAGGAGGGGGGTCCCAGGGGGGTCCGGACCAGCCTAGCTTTTTAGAGGGGGTCGACCCGCGGTGCGAAATTTTGAAATCTGGAGGGGGGTCAGGTGGGGTCGAGTGTCCAAAGGAAAACAGTTTTAAACCATAATAACTTTAATAGATAGATAGATAATATGCCTCTACGACACCGCCTATAACCCTTATTGTTATCATCGGGTGCACAACCTCGACAGTGCCAAGGAGAACACCTTAGCCTAACATAACCACAACTACAACAAATTTAAATAAGAAAACAGAAAGAACAAAACTAGTTAACCAGCTAAACCTAGGATAACGAAGCAGAACAGAATTGGTTAGTTAGGGGCATTAATTTGTCAGCAAAATATATATTAGGAAAAGTAAATAAAATCTTACCAAAACGTACCATGTATGTTTAAGTTAAAATTTACAATGTTGGCATAATTCGTTGATCATAGAGAAGAAGACTTTGAGCAGTTTGAACCAAACAGAAAGGAAGCAGGGAGTAGAGTACCACTTGGAAAAGCCAGTGGTAATATAAAATAAAAGAAAGAACACACAAAAATTAAATACTAATAGGCACCACAGCTTTTTTACTATCTACCACCTTATATCTATTATATACAAAAGATTAAAAAAATTTAAAATCCCCCCCCCCCTCACCCCCCCCCCCCCTAAGAATCATTTGGCATATGCAGAGAAAGTCGCGTTTGTTAGAAATATAACGTTTTTTCTTGCACAATTGTATTAAAAAATTATAATGTATAATCGGAAAATTTCTAAGGCTATATAGTATGTGTTCTGTATTAAAACTTCTTTAGTAACTAAACAAAACAAAAACTTTCTAAAGTTTGTAACATTTTGCTTATGCTGTAAGTCTTAAGCTTATTATTATGGTGAGTTTTGAGTATATCTTGTATTTTTTCTTGTAGTGTATTTTTGTTTTTATGAAATATTGTGGGTCATGAAGATATTGAACATAAGGCAAAATATATTAAAGCAACGGCACAGTTAAAATCAAGTGCATTGTCTAAATATATATACATCCGTTTGTTCATAATGTTAAAAAGCTAAAAAAGAAATATAAAGCAGTTGATCTTGGTAAATCACTACTGGGATTGCTGTGCCACACCTTTTGGGACCGTCGTGTGGTAACCTCTACAGACCATTGTTTTGCAGGACCATCTTGTTGCGAGACTGTCGTGTTGTAGATTTGTTTTAATACAAAACCTCTAGTAATAGGAACAGCATGCATAAGAGAAAATGATTAAGATTTTTTCAACAGAAAACGCTTCATGAAAATTTTGCTATTAAAATAACTGTTTTTGTTAACGTTTCGCTAAGTCAGTACCATAATCTAAAATTTAGCCATAAATGCAATCGTTTAAAAGTCCGCCAACATATACTAAGATGCTTAATTAAAAGTGGAGACAAAATACTAAAATTAAATTGTTTGTAACTTGTATGCTAAATTATTTTTACCAAAAAGGTGTTGAAAAGGTTGCCTTTTATGTTTTAAATTTCAATGTATTTCAGGTTGGGGACTAAAACTAATTTCAAATTAATTTTTATTTTTATTTAGAACATAGTTGATATGTAGGTGGGTGCATATTTCAGGTGCATTTGGAAGAAGGTATTTCTCCAGTAAAGTACAGATAAGCTTCTGTTATCAGTATAAAAAGGATTTTCAAATTTTGAATTTTCTTGCCTGGCGCTTGTATAAGATATTACCAAACTTTTGATACATAATATCTACCTGGTGTACCAAAAGGTGCACTTATATATAAAACCAAGGGCAGCCAGTGGTTGCGGTACAAGTACAAGTAGCGCGGACAGCTGTATTGATATTTAAAAAGGGTTTTCGGCAGCTCAAGATCACTGTATGTTGTGCCACTTGTATACACTGAATTTTTCGCTGCTGTTGAATAGGAAGCGGATGAATCAACAACTTTGACACCAGGAGAAAATGAAGAGCAACCTAAAATATTTGAAACAAAATTTAAAACAAGTTACAGTTTTGGAAAAATAGTTTAAAATTCAATTTTCTAATGAATCAACTATTTTTTTCCAGAAGCAAACGAAGTACAGCCTAAAATATTATGAATACACTGTTAAATAAGTGGGCAAATTGAAAATAATTCCTCTACAAACATTGAACCCTGTGCAACGTAAAAACTAATTGTTTGAAAAATAGTGTATAGATTTTTTACAGCAACAATTTATCAATATATAAAATATAAATTCCAAATGAGCTCTGAGAATTTAGTTACTTATATTTAGAACTTTTCATTCTAGTAACATCAAAACTTAACTAGCTCATACAGTATCAATAACTTTATTTTCTGTTACGAACGATATCTGTATAGGTTAAGGCCCGTTCACATACTATGCACAATGCACAATGCACAATGCACGATGCATAATGCACAATGCCCGATGGGGAAACTGCATTATCGTACATGTTCACACCTACGTACAAAGCATAATGCATCAAAACGATTCTTCAGCCAAAATTCTTCTTGTTAAATTAATTTAAATTGCATGTTTCTCTTCTAAAAAACGAAACATAACAAAGAATAGCGTTGCTGCAAATCCGAGCTGCCAAATTATTGGGAATTCACTCCCGAAAGAAATAGTTTCATCACAGTCTTTTAAGATTTTTCGTCTTAAAATAATGCTAGTTTTGTAAATTAAATAATTTCTGAATAGTTTTTGCCATTGCTCTAATTTTAATACCCCGTAATACGTAATTGTTCTAATGCTATTATTGTCGTGATTGTCGTTGTGTTGTTTTTATCACTTACTGATGTCTGAATGATTGTAATGATGTAACATTTTTGTATAATTTTTGTTGTAATGTAAGTATGTTACATAACAGTAACCTTTGCAACAATAAATTTACTTTTACTTTACTTTTAGCTTTGCTGACTAATAATCAGGATTGTGTATCCCAACATCGGTTAATTTCAGTTTGTTGTCAGCTTGGATTTACAGCAACGCTATTGTTTGTTATGTTTCAGTTTTTGATGAAGAAACATGCGTTTAAACCGTATTTAACAATAGTTTTGGCTGAAAATAGTTTTGATGCATTATGCTTTGTACGTAGGTGTGAACATGTACTATAATGCAATTTGCATCGGGCATGGTGCATTATGCATCGTGCATTGTGCATTGTGCATATAGTAGATGTAAACAGGCCTTAACCTGATAGATACAACATATTGTTTGTAACAGAAAATAAAGTTATTGATACTGTATGAGCGAGTCAAGTTTTGATGTTATTAGAATAAAAAGTTCTAAATATTAAGTAACAGAATTCTTCAGAGCTCATTTGGAATTTATATTTTATATATTGATAAATTGTTGGTAAAAAATCTATACACTATTTTTCAAACAATTCAGTTTTTACGTTGCACAGGGTTAGATGTTGAGGAAATTATTTTCAATTTGCCCACTTATTTAACAGTGTATTCATAATATTTTAGGCTGTACTTCGTTTGCTTCTGGAAAAAAATAGTTGATTCATTAGAAAATTGAATTTTAAACTATTTTTCCAAAACTGTAACTTGTTTTAAATTTTGTTTCAAATATTTTAGGTTGCTCTTCATTTTCTCCTGATGACAAAATTGTTGAGTCATCCGCTTCCTATTCAACACCAGCAAAGAATTCAGTGTATACAAGTGGCACAACATACAGTGATCTTAGCTGCGAAAACCCTTTTTATATCAATACAGCTGTGGCTACTTGTACTTGTACCGGAACCACTGCTGCTTCTTGTACCTGGAGTGCACCTTTTTGTACACCAGGTAGATATTATGTATCAAAAGTTTGTAATATCTTATACAAGCGCAGGCAAGTAATTTGAAAATTTGAAAATCCTTTTTATACTGATAAAGATAAAGCTATCTGTACTTTACTAGAAATACCTTCTTCCACTTGCACCTAATATGCACCCACCTACATATCAACTATGTTGAAATAAAAATAATTAATTTGAAATTAAATTCAGTTGAAATGAAATACATTGAAATCTAAAACATAAAAGGCAACCTTTTGTACACCTTTTTGGTAAATAATTTAGCATACAAGTTACAAACAATTTAATTTTAGTATTTTGTTTCTTATTTTTACCCAGCACTCAACAGTATCTGGCGGACTTTTAAACGATTGCATTTATGGCTAAATTTTAGATTAGGGTACCTAAACTTAGCGAAACGTTAACAAAAACAGTTATTTTAATAGCAAAATTTATTAAAAAGTGTTTTCTGTTGAAAAAAACCTAATCATTTTCCTAATTAGTGCTGTTCCTATTACTAGAGGTTTTGTATTAAAACAAATCTACAACACGACAGTCTCGCAACAAGATGGTCCTGCAAAACAATGGTCTGGAGAGGTTACCACACGACGGTCCCAAGGTGTGGCACAGCAGTCCCAGTAGTGATTGACCAAGATCAACTGCTTTATATTTCTTTTTTTAGCTTTTTAACATTATGAACAAACGGATGTATATATATTTAGACAATGCACTTGATTTTAACTGTGCCTTGCTTTATATATTTTGCCTTAGGTTCAATATCTTTATGACCCAATATTCACAAAAACAAAAATACACTACAAGAAAAATAGAATACAGATTAGAAAAACTCACCATAATAATAAGCTTAAGACTTACAGCATAAGCAAAAATATCTCAAACTTTAAAAAGTTTTTTTTGTTTAAAAATACAGTTACTAAAGAAAGTTTAATAGATAAAACATACTATATAGCCTTAGAAATTTTCCGATTATACATTAAGTTTTTTAATACAATTGTGCAAGAAAAAACGTTATATTTCTAACAAACGCGACTTTCTCTGCATATGCCAATGATTTCTTACACACAGATTTTTCTTTCTGTCAATACTCGTTTGTTTTTTATGGTGGTCGCAAAAGTGGAAGAAAAGTTCCAATATGCGCTGCGAAACACTAACACTGTGTTAAAATTTGGGTTAAAAATTAAGTTAAAAAACAGTGCGCCTAAGAAATACTAGAAAATTGCAGTTTTTCAGAATAAAAGTCGCATAAGTCCGAATGTTGAGCAAAATTTTGTTTGGAAATTAGGTGTTTACTATTTTTATGTTATATATTCTTACTTTTATTAAAAACATAATTATAAAAACCTTAAATTAAATTAGAAATTTTTTTTTAAAATAAAAGTTCAAAAATAATTTTTACTGGAATTTTTTTTTAAATACCTAGCACTTTTTACTGGTATCCATAAAATTTTGGATCACATCCATATGAACTGGGTCCGTCACTTTTGGCAAAAAAACTATGAACAGGGTACACCTTTTGGACTGTGCGCAATTTTTAATATCTTTGCTTTTTGACACGTATTATATGATTTTCTAAGCAAAATTTATTCCAAAACTTTTTTCAAATTAAATAAAAACAGATCATACTAATTTATCGTTCAAAAAATTCACGCTTAGTGTCTTTTGAGCGGTATAAAAATAATGAATTGGCTAAAAAAATGGACTGAATTTGCACTAAAACAAGCGGACCCAGCCAGTACAGACAAATAGACCCTGACCAAAATTTATAAATACGAGTATAGTTTCAGCAATAAATTTAAAAAATGTTAAAATAAAAAGAAGAAATCAACCTGAATTTTTTTATTCGCTTAAAATAATGTGTTAACATCACTAAATTTGAAAACAGTTTTAATAACAAATTAAAAGCACGAATATATTCTTGCTATATATCCAAACGAGTGTGCAGTTATACAATAAACTATTTTAGAAAAACTCACACATGATCGAAATTTATAGCAATTATCAACATTTTCTGCTATTTTTTGTACGCAACGATTTTATATACAATTCAGAAAAAACGAGTTTTGGTTCACGATATATCTTTGTGCAAGAAA
>JASAMX010032954.1:0-10734 GCA_030248175.1 Microlaimidae sp. YZB2_3
AAAGCTCGAGAGCGGTGCGGCCTGACCCCCCCTAGCGAGGCTAACCCCCCTCCCTCCCTCTCCCGACCAATTTGGAAGTATATTTTTTATTTACTGTCAAAACACGGTTTTTTTATTAAAAACTGTTTAAATACACTTTTTAGGCCTAAATAGGCTGTTTTAATACATAAAATTCAATATTAGACCTAAAAACACTTAAATTATTAAGTTAAAAAATTTTGCTAAAAAATTGGACCCTCCTGGTCCGGCCCCTCTAAATTTGAAATCTCGCACTTGCACCCGGGGTCAACCCCTCCTAAAAAGCCAGGGGGGTCCGGACTTCCCCTAAAAAAATTTGGCCTTCCACCCGGGGGTGGACTCCCTCCTAGCGGACCCGACCAAAAACACCTATGCCTCTTCCACTCCCAATGCTATGCTTTTCATTCTTCTCCCAACTCATTCTTTCTTTGTGAATGGGTATATAACTATAATTTAGGTGGTTTAATAAAATTAATAAACATAGAACAAGAGATTTATGGTACACAGAATCTTAAAAACGAAGCTAAATATTACTATGATACATTTTTTATAAGAGCATGTTATTAAAGAATATTCAACCCAAATTTTAACCTTAAAAATATTAGAAACGCATTTGTGCTCAATAAAACTACCCATTAGGTTTTACGGACCCGGTTACCAGTAATTGAACTAGAGAAAAAAAGGGGGTGTGGTAAGCTGGTAAGGGGTTGGCTGGCAGGGCCAAAAAAGGTGGGTTAGAATGTTGTTACAGTTCGTTTTACTTTTCTTTATTATTAATCAGGTAACTTGCAAATTTTACTGATTAAAATATGTTATTTCCAGACAAATGTACGATCTTAAAATGCCCTTCCGATAAAGTAGTAGTGCCAGTAGTATATCTGTACCCCGCCCGTTTGAAATGAAAATCAAAAAAAGCTGGAAAATTTTGCGTCATTTTTGATCTGTTTTTGCACATTTTTTTATTTTTTAGCTTATTCCAAGGCAATTTAAGCCAATTTAGACTTAATTTTATATAAATTTTGCTTTTTTGCCTTTTTTCTCCCCCCCCATTTCTGAAATCCTGGATACGCCCCTGATCTTATTGGCTAGTAATTATGGGCACAGGTGGGTGGGAGGGGATTGAAAGGGGTTATGTTCATACATGGGCACGGGGGGGGGGTTTGGGGGGGTTAACCCCCCCAAATTCTGAGAAGTGGGGTTTAACCCCCCCCCCCACTCAGAAGTGGGGGGGGGGAGAAAAAGTTAACCTCCCCCCAATTTTGGAAAAATGAAGAAAAAAATGTCTTTAAAATGACTTCTAACTGCCTCCAAACTTAAGTTTTGAGGTCAAAATGAATGTTTTAAGCAATAAAAAGCTCAAAAATGCAATAAAAAGGGCTTTTTGACCTAAAATTAGTGTTTTTAACCTAGTTTTCCTTCAAAATCGAAAAACGATATGGGTAAAATGCACTCCAGAAAAAAAACGATATGGGTATTTTGCGTTTCTCGGATTTTAACCCCCCCCCTAATTTGGGGTTTAACCCCCCCCCCACTCCGGACCAACTTGCCCATGTATGGTTATGTTATACCCCCAAAAATACCAATCATAGCCGACACGTCTCCCCTAAAATTTGGGGGTATCCCGGACACCACCCCTCCTAAAATTATGGGGTCCCAATACTAAAAACGCTTAAAATGGGATATTTGACGTATACCCAAAAAAATTTTAGGACGCCTCCCCAAATTTTGGGGGTCGGGTATACCGCCGAAAATCGGGGAGGCTGCCCACCTATGATTATGGGTGCTTGTGCTTCCTAATCCAGCTTTTTCATTCATGTGTGAGGTGTAAGCAAAAGTTGACTTTAGTTCCTTTTCACCTTGCTTTTTCCCTCTTGTAATGTATAAATCTTACCTTAAATGTAAAAAATCTTGTTTTAAATTTTATTTTAGATTTAGATATGGTTTTCAATTTTTTAAAATATTAATGGATTGATACTGTTTATTAAACTTCGAAAAATCTTAAACCGAAGCCAAGTCAAAAACTGTCAATATTGCTAACTGATCGCCAACTTAAAAAGGGATAAAACTCTTTTGTGATACTCCATGAAGTAAACAAAAACAACGTTTTAAGAACCTAAAAAAGTGCAGTGCACCTGTCTGACATAATCTATAACACTTCTTTATATATGGTTCAATTTAAATAATCGAAACATTATAAATAATCCGCTTCATCGGTGAAACAAAACGTCGTTTATTACTAAACTACTGAAAATATTTATGTGGTTTTGCTCGAAAAGAGCAAATCACGTTTTCTTTTTCGTTAAGTAATGAATAACTAATTATAAGCTAGCAATCTAAGGTTGAATATTGCAGTCGTTTCCATGAATTCTACAAATCATAAATGATTTCCTTTTATTATTTTAGATGTATTTCCTCCAGTGGCTTGCCCAGGATTTCATTTGGGGAGGGGGGCGGTGTGGAAGGGGTGGTGCAAATACTAACCCCGAAGTGGGGTCTTGGGGGCGGCAGTGTCCCAGAAATGGGGGTCTGGGGGGCCAGAGCCCCTCAGCGGGGTAAAGGGCCGGAGCCCATACATGGGCACGGGGGGGGGGGGTTAACCCCCCAAAATTCTGAGAAGGGGGTTTACGTTTAACCCCCCTCCCAAATTCTGAGAAGGGGGGTTTAACCCCCCCCCCACTCAGAAGTGAGGGGAGGGAGAAAAAGTTACCCCCCCAATTATGGAAAAATGAAGAAAAAAAAGTCTTTAAAATGACTTCTAACTGCCTCAAAACTTAAGTTTTGAGGTCAAAATGAATGTTTTAAGCAATAAAAAGCTCAAAAATCCAATAAAAACAGCTTTTTGACCTAAAATTAGCGTTTTTTACCTATTTTTCCTTCAAAATTAAAAAAACGATATGGGTAAAATGCACTCCAGAAAAAAAAACGATATGGGTATTTTGCGTTTCTCGGATTTTAACCCCCCCTAATTTGGGGTTTAACCCCCCACTCCGGACCAACTTGCCCATGTATGTCGGAGCCCCTTGTCAGAGAGGAAGGGGGAGGGTCGGGGTCCGGCCGAGGGACAGAATACCCTTAGGAGAGAAAATTTTTAATTTAAGGCACTAAAATACACTAGGAATTTTAATTCCAGATGATACTTATTACAAAATTTAAGGTTTTCTTATCCCTTTACATTAAACATCTGTTTAAAACGTTAATAAAAGGTTAATATATAGTGTTTATAGTAGTTTTATTTAACATGTGTGCCGTAACTATTGAACGGCATAATCGAAAAATTAAGATAAACTCAATTTAAACTACACGCGGAGGCGGAGCGGGGAAAATTAATAAGCTTTGGAAAACATCAGGAAAGTTTTTTTTTTGGGGAAGAGGACAGAGGGGTCCATCCCCTCTGCCTGGAGACAAAGTTTCTGACCCCCAGGGGGCCTCCCCCCTTAAGCACGAGAGCGGTCCGGCCTTCCTTACACCCTCTAGCGAGGCTGACCTCCTTCCCTCCCTCCCCCCTCCCGACCAATTTGGAAGTATAATTTTTTATTTACTGTAAAAAACACGGTTTTAAGTTAAAAACAGTGTTTAAATACACTTTTTAGGCCTAAATAAGCTGTTTTGGTATATAAAATTTAATGTTAGACCTAAAAACACTTAAATTATTGATTTAAGAAAACTCTGTTAAAAAAATCGAACCCCACTGACCCCCTATCTAAATTTGACATGTCGCACCCGGGTGTCGACCCCCCCTCTAAAAAGCTAGGGGGTCCGGACCCCCCTGAACCTCCCACCTAGCGGACTTGACCAAAAACACCTATGAAAGTTTGTGTATTAATATTAAAGGAAAATTTTTTTTTCCGCAAAATTCAAAAAACGTAAGAGGCGTATTCTCCTCTCTTACGAAAAAATCCGGCTTCGCCGAATTTCGTGGGAAGGGGGAGCGCCCGCCTCCCTGGGCACGCCACTTATTTCCTCCCCCCGAAAATTCTTACATAAAGTTATGTTTTTCGTATAATTGTTTTAGGGTTTTTTTTTAGAATATTAACGTAAATTTATAAGAAAGTTTATTTTTGATTGCATCTGCGAAGCAAATTTTTTCAGAAAAACCACATTTATTAAAAAAGAACTCAATTAAAATAAGATTTTTACCGTGAAGAAGGATTAAAAAATTAATTTTTTGATTTAAAGAAATTTTTATAAGCAGCATTTTTTAATAAATGTAATCAATTTTAAAGTAAATCTTTAAATATATATTTAATAAAAGGCTAAATAATGAAATATCGTTTAATAAAAACGTGATTAGTTATTCATAAAGGTGTGGGTAGCCGGCCATTTTTTGATTGACTAAGGGCACCCAATTTTCGCCAGAATTCAGCCCGCCAAGCGTCGCCGTGTTCTGGTGCGCTCGCCCCCCTCCTCCGCCGACAAAGCGTCCGCCAGCGCTGCTCCCCCTGGCGGCGCCTCAGCCAAACAGAACAACCGCAAGCGAAAAAACTCCGACCACCGCCCCAACGCCCACGCCGACTATCCCCTCAGCTCATATCCGGTAAGTTGAGCGGGACAAAATGAGAATGGGCGAGCGCTTTATAAAACACACGATTATTTTTAAATAGGCACTGAATACATTGCGATCCCGCTTCCACCATACATGGGCACGGGGGGGGGGGGTGGGGGGTTAACCCTCCAAATTCTGAGAAGGGGGTTTAACCCCCCCCCCAATTTTGAAAAAATAAAGAAAAAAATGTCTGTAAAATGACTTCTAACTGCCTCCAAAATTAAGTTTTGAAGTCCAAATGTTTTAAATGTTTTAAACAGTAAAAAGCTCAAAAATGCAATAAAAAGGCGTTTTTGACCTAAAATTAGCGTTTTTTACCTATTATTTTTTAAATCGAAAAACGATATGGGTAAAATTAACTCCAGAAAAGAAACGATATGGGTATTTTGCGTTTCTCGGATTTTAACCCCCCTAATTTGGGGTTTAACCCCCCCCCCCACTCCGGACCAACTTGACCATGTATGGTTTCCACCTTACGACGTTACGGACAGCCTAGTTGAGTTGAGCACAATGGGCTCTAAAAGTCAAGCCATGAAATGCTATTGCGATATAGTACGTTTAAAAAAGTACTCAGAATGTTGAAAGCAATAGGGAAGTTTAACCCTGGATATTCAATTAAACAAAATTTTATGGTCACGGAAGAGAGAGTCCGCTTTAAAAAATCCCACAATTTTTATTTTTTATTGTGCTCAATTGTTTAACACGTTTGTTTGACTTTTTTGGCAAAAATAACGTTCTTGATTCAGAAAAAGTCATCAGAATTTTTAAGTTTGCTTACTACAACGCTTATATATATATATATATATATATATATATATATATATATATATATATATATATATATATTGTATTGGTCATAATACATGAGCATAAGGGAGGTAGGGGAGGGGAAGTAGGGTGGGGTCCACCCCCCAAGTCTTGCAATTTGAACACCGCTCCTAAAAAAATCTAGGCCCCGCCCTCCCCCCAATTTTTTTTATTTTGAAACCCTACCCCATCTGAAATTCTCAAATCACCCCGCCCTCCCCCTTCCAAGCCAAATTTTGGGTATAAATTTAAGTCAAATTTTACTGTCAGAAATACGTTTTTGTAGGGAAAAACAGTATTTTTGTACTCTTTTTTTAACATAAAAAGCCTATTTTGGTGTATAAAATTCTATATTAGTGCCAAAAAACTTGAGTAAATGATTTAAAATAACTTTCTTTGGAAACCGGACCTCTCATGACCATACGTGGGCAGCTTCCCGGAGTTTTTTTTTGGGGGGGGGGTTATATCCGACCCCCGAAATTCGGGGGTGTACCAAAATTTTTTTGAGGGTATACCATACCCCATTTTTAGTGTTTTAAGTACTAGGACCCCCAAATTTTAGGGGGCTGTCCGGTGTATCTCCAAACTTTAGGGGAATGTCCGTGTCGTCAGTAATCAGGATTTTTAAAGGGGGAGGTATAACCCAACAAACCCCCTTGCGCCCTGCCCACCTATGCTCCTGACCCCCTCTCTAGATTTCAAACTGGCCTACGGCCTACCCCGGGTGGACCCCTCCTCTTAAAAAGCTAGAGGGTGCCTCCCCTGAACCATACATGGGCAAGTTGGTCCGGAGTGGGGGGGGGGGTTAAACCCCAAATTAGGGGGGGGGGTTAAAATCCGAGAAACGCAAAATACCCATATCGTTTTTTTTCTGGAGTGCATTTTAACCATATCGTTTTTCGATTTTGAAGGAAAAATAGGTAAAAAACGCTAATTTTAGGTCAAAAAGCCCTTTTTATTGCATTTTTGAGCTTTTTATTGCTTAAAACATTCATTTTGAACTCAAAACTTAAGTTTGGAGGCAGTTAGAAGTCATTTTAAAGACATTTTTTTTCTTCATTTTTCCAAAATTGGGGGGGGGGTTAACTTTTTCTCCCCCCCACTTCTGAGTGGGGGGGGGGTTAAACCCCCCTTCTCAGAATTTGGGGGGGGGGTTAACCCTCCCCTCCCAACCCCCCCGTGCCCATGTATGCCCTGAACCCCCCTCTTTGCTTTCAAAGGGCCATTTACCGGAGGTAGCCACCCCTTAGCTTGCCGGTCCTTTACTCATGTATGATACTAGTAGGTAAAACTGCAAGAGAGGGTCAGGCGCAAAAGGATCTATAGAGAAATGAGTCTCTCGCAGAATCAAAGGGCAGAGCTTTATGTCACATGAGTGCGGGGGGTGTAAGAAGGCGAATGCTTCCGTTCTTTTTTTTAAGGCGACGAAAGTTTCAGGTTTTTAATTACCAAGACACCTAAATTTTTAAGGGCACACACAATCCCATATTATTTTCTGATGTTTTTTAGAACAACACAATAAAAAAGTTTTTTATTTTCATTAAAAAAATATATAATTCTTTTGTCTTTATCTATTTTTTATATATCTATAAAAATAATGATAAAAGTTGTTAATTTAAAAAAAAAGGAAAGGGTGTGCGTGTGATCAGGGGCGTAGCCAGGATTTCGAAAAGGAGTGTGTAGCACTCTATACAAATTTTTCAAAAGGGGGGTGTTGTAGGGGTTGTACTACAAAGTTTTAAAATACCGTTAAATAAGATATTAAGAATAAAATGGGGTAAATAAGACATTAAGAATAAAATGGGGTAAATAAATAAGAATAAAATGGGGTAAAAATTTTTGCGCTTCGCGCGAAGTACTTATTTTCACTTTTATTTGCAGTGTTTTTAAGTTAAACTCAAAAAAGTTTAGGTTTAATTGAAAATGTATAACATAAAAATCGTGCGCCAGCGCAAAAAATTTTAATAAATTGTGATTGACATTCATCAGAAACATGACTTAAAATATATGTAAGAAGGCATAAGTGTCGAACGTTCAGCGGAGCGAAGCGCGCCAAAACTTTTAAAATTTATTCCCTATGAAACCTCAAATTTTTACTTCCGCCGTCCCAAAAGGGGGGTGTTACAACCCCCATAACCGCCCTAGCTACGACTTTAGAGAGATTAATCCGAGAGTAGATTAATCCTCCAAATCCCCCCTTATTCACGGTTGCTATATCTTTGCTGATTGTAATTTTTGTATTTATGTTGTCCTTTGCCAGTAACCAGGGTTTCGTTCAACCCTGGTTTTGTATTTATCATCCGGATCTTCAAGCTATGTATATATTATTTAGGAAGTACGTCGTGCTGTAAGTTTAGCTGCAGCAGCTTCAGCCTCCACAGAAGACGATTATTACGGACCACCTAATAGATCATCAGCTGACGCCAGTTGTAACGGGGACAGTTCTTCCTATTATAGAGGTATTGAAATGATTTATAAATAAAAATGATATTTATTTCTTTCTATAAAAATAGGTTTCTTCCTGTGACCATAAACGGTTCGAAATTTAAACAATTTTGTTAAAGCAAATTCGATATGCTCTAGAAAAAAAGAGGTACCTATCCTTAAATTTAAGATTTATGATCCAAACTTCTGGACTAATTTTTTTTTGTAAATACGATTAATGTTAAGGGAATGCCCAAGATTTTATTTCGGGGAAGGGGTGGCCTGAGGGAAATAAGTACCCTAAAAGGTTGAAGGCGGCAGTTCCTTAATTAATAACATTTTTTAAATTGCGGTATTATGTAATGGTTATAATATTTCGAAACATCTATTCGACAAAGCGTTTTATTTCTTATTTTATATGCCTAACATTTCCTTTCATTATGGTTTTTAGTTGATTGAAATTACAGGTGTCTCAAAAAATTTTTTTATGGAGACATTAAATTGTTTGATCCCTAACGAATTAATTGTAAACATAATATAAATGTGCAAAAATAAATTAAAAAAAACCCTTTAATTTTAAAATTTGTTAGTAGATATCAATACAGAACTACCAGAAATGATGGATAATAGTGCTTCCCCAGATGACGCTAATGTGCAGGTATAGTTTACTAGTTATATTGCTATTTATAGTTTTTGAGTCTATAGTGGAAAACTTATCAGTAATTGTATATATTTAAAAGTTTTGGGACAAGAAGAAGTTTTTAAAATAATCATTTTAATGTTTTCAACAGTTATATTTTAAATTAATAATTGGGAATACGTTTAGCTTTCGCTATTGTGACGACCCAAAGTAAAGTAAAATCGAAAATAACTAGGCGTTGAAAAATTTTGGCAGCCAAATTTATTAAAAAATTTGTCGATACAGAAATTTAACCCGTAACCTCCAAATTCGACTCTTGCGTGCTATTCATTACACCATAGATAGACCGGACAAGGAAATTGAAAGGATAATCTCCTTTTATTAACGCTTGCACTTTAAGTTTCACGGAAGGGACACATACGCCGTATCCGTTGTGTCACACTATACAATACACCTAAGTGATATGATAAGTTTGTCACTTTACTGAAAAACTTGCCCGTTTTTATTGCATATTTAGGCGAAGAAAAGAACGCTGACCAATTATATAAATGAGGTAATGAAATTCGGAATATAAATTTAAAATTAAAAATAGAATGTTTATTTTAGAAGTTCTAAAAAACATAATAAACACACACAATAATTATCACAAAATAGAAATAATAAATAGTTTTAAAATGGGCATTTTGTAAAAATATGTGGAATAATGCATATGCTGAAAAATGTGCATTTCGTGGAAATATACTGGTAAGCGTTTCCCAACGTCCCCTCATTACTTTCAACATTTTCAAGCAATGAAACAGATAGGCGTTTGCTATATGTAGGACTCTTTTTTTCTGTTCACAAATAAAATTAAACGGTTAATGTTTTAAAACTTAAAAACTTTAAAGCTGTATATATTTTTATTCTTTTTAGGTTATATAAAATCAAAATTTTAAATGAATTACACAATAAACTGATTTTTTTGTAGTTGAATCTGCAAATATGTAGGTCCTCATTTTTACCATGCATTTTATTAAATCGCTTAAAAAGTTTTTAATTCTTGTTCTCTTAACCAAAAACATTGGCGATATTGCCCAAAACCGCTCCTCCGGTAGCGGCATCCGTGCGACCCTGGAAAAAACTTCCTAAACTGGAGGGGTTCCGGCCGACTTGTGACAGCCCCTGGCACGTCTGCTTGGCCTGTGCGTTCTGGTTCATATTCTGAACCAGCTGCATGATGGACTGCAAATTCAAGGCCCTGCCGTACGCCACGTTGCAGACCGCTTGTCGCAAATTTTTACACTGGTTTTCCTCAGTCTAAAAACAAAAAAAAAAAACATTTCAAAGTGTCATCTCGAGCAAGAAACTTTTTAAGGTACTCCCAGACATTTTTCACTTCACAGCATTTAGCAGTAAACTACTTGCAATACACTGAATGACTAAAATTCGAATGACACACGAAAAACAGGAAACAAATAATACAGCTTACAAATGACGTTTTTGTTTTGAATCTACAGTATATAAGAATTATTGAAAACAATATGAAAATTTAAAATACATATTAAATTCAAACTAAAGCCGAAGTCCATCTGGAAGCGACAAATCCAGCAAGCTATGGGTTTTTTGCATAAAATTCGTAAACATATATTAATTTGAAAAATCACCGTTTTATTTTTTGCTTTTTCTTAAAATGATAAA
Organism: Microlaimidae sp. YZB2_3; assembly: GCA_030248175.1. Classification (NCBI taxonomy): domain Eukaryota; kingdom Metazoa; phylum Nematoda; class Chromadorea; order Desmodorida; family Microlaimidae; species Microlaimidae sp. YZB2_3. The sequence continues at coordinate 10,110 of JASAMX010032954.1, forward strand.
TCGATTTGCATTTTTTTTAACAATGTTAATTTTATTTTTTATTTTTTTCATTTACAACAATTATAACAATAATGCAAAAAACAAGAATGCATTGCGAATATTTCTTAAAAAATAAACAGGATTATAAATAATTAATATAATTTTAAATAAAAATTAAATAAACAGCGCTTAATTCTTAAATAAAAATTAAATAAACAGCGCTTAATTCTCATCATGGGTGGCGCGGGAGCGCCACGGGGCGATTTAGCCCCGTGGCGCCGCGCCAACCATAATTAGAGAACGTGGGTAAATTTTGAAATTCAGAACCTTCTTCTTCTTCTTCTTCTTCTTCTTCTTCTTCTTCTTCTTCTTCTTCTTCTTATTATTATTCCAACGCTCCATTCTTAAAAACGATATTCCTCATTCGTTAAGACTGGAGCGTTGGAATCAATAATAAGACGATGAAGAAGCAGCAGTAGAAGAAGAAGAAGAAGAAGAAGAAGAAGAAGAAGGTTCTGAATTTCAAAATTTACCCACGTTCTCTAATTATGGTTGGCGCGGCGCCACGGGGCTAAATCGCCCCGTGGCGCTCCCGCGCCACCCATGATGAGAATTAAGCGCTGTTTATTTAATTTTTATTTAAGAA
>JASAMX010032955.1:0-32038 GCA_030248175.1 Microlaimidae sp. YZB2_3
TGGGTTAGAGTTAGGTACGTGTTTTACCACTTGTATATTTTCGGCATTGATTTTTATTTTTTCGTCTTCAGTGTGGGTTTAGGCGCATTTATTTCGTTTTTTAAAATTTTCAACGTTTCCGATTCTTCTCAATTTTCCATTTTTGGTTTCAAGTTCCCTCGGCTTCAAGTTCCCCAAAATATCTTTGTAATTAGGATTTAAATAACGTGGAAACAATTGGAAAATCTAAAAAAAGTTTTTCAATTTTGGACAGATTTATTTTTTCTTTTTGCTTAAATACACTTGTTTGATTCCATTTTTATTCTCTTCATTATATCATCTGTCTATAGTGCATCTTTGCATAGGTGAATTTTCTCCGGTAAAAATTCTTTGCAAAATCCATATGTATTTGATTAATCAAAATCATTATATGTCTAAATACAATGTACATAGAGTGTAAAAATCCAACCAAGTCAACTGTTTAAAGGAATTTTCGTATTAAAAGATCTTTGTTGGTGTGGCTTTTAAAACAGCTGCTCACTGTTTTTTATTGCAACAACCTAATAAAGTTTAAAAAAACCCAAAATAAAAAAAAAACGTTAAAACATCTAAATGTTCTGTTTCAAAAATAGCAAATAACGCTGTTCTAATGTTAGAAAAACTAATTTAGTTAAAAATTAAGTTCGTTCGATGTTTCTTGGACTCCGAATTCTTTGGGCTTAATGCTTCAAATTTCCTCGGTCCCTAGTTTCATTGGTTCCAAATTAACAGGTTAATTTCTTTGACTGCAAGTTCCCTTGGCTTTTCAAAATTTCAAAAAACCCTCTTGCGTCACTAAATCTTGAGTTTTTTGGCACTGATTCCCCTTTAGTTAAAAATGCATTTTAAACTTATTGAATGTTATTTTTAAAGCTTTAAAAGGTTTTTAAGCTTATATCATTAGTTAGTCTAATGAAAGGTTTTGTTGTTTTGTCCCTTTTTTTCCTGCTTTGCTTTCTCTTCTTTTGTGCCATCATTATGTAATAATTTTCTGAGTTTTAGGTTTCAGTTTATTCAAACATTCTTTTGTTTTCAAAATTTTTTAGGCCAGTTCGACCCGGTCTGGCCCGGCCTAGCTATTAGAAAGCCAATTAAATTTGGCTGTAAAATAAACCATGACGTCGTTACTCTGACACAAAGAGTCACAATTATTATAAAATTAACGTGACTTTGACTCATTTTGCTTATATTTTTTGTTTGTTAAAATATAAAAAAAAATCACAGTTACGAGTATTTTATGACGCTGTCGTGTCAGAGTAACCACGATGAAATGGATTTCGATCACAGATTGTATTTTTTTTGCTTTCTTTCTTCTGTTCAGCGTCTCCTGAATTTTATAAAGTTGCTAAATAAATTACATACTTGTTGGATTAATTGCTGTAGAGCACGTAGCACAAACAGAGAAACCAGGAGAGATATAACTTTATCCAGCAGGATTAATAAAGAACAAAAAGTTAGTTTCTAAAATAACTTCGCTCTCAGTTTCTTGGAATTTAAGTTTCCGATAACGTTGATAACTAAAATCTAACTATATAAAAAGTTTTCAAATCAAATCAAATCAAATCAAAAAAATTTATTTATCAAAACATGTAATATAAAAATACAACACGAATGACAAATTAGGCGAGCAAAGGTGAGACAAAGCGCACGCTTAGTTACTCCCTAAATAAAATAAAAGCTTAGTACTTGGTTAACATAAAATTACTTAAGTCCATATTATTTAAACACTTCTTAAAAGTCTTTAGTGATTTTGAGGTTACAACATTTTTATACTTTCTCATTTTGTTAATTAGATCAACAAAATAAGTATAGTGATTTTATTGTAAAACCCGATTAAAATAACGAAAAAATCTGCACTGCAGTCTAATATTTTTTATCGTGCATTGCTTTCACACAATTTTGACCGTTATTGAGGTCAGAAGGTCGAGGTTGTGGCGCAGTAGTAGAACGTACGTCTTGCTTACTGAAGGTCCCTGGATCGAGTTCTGACTTAAACACGCTACAATGTGATAATATTGATTATTTGTTAATTTTGTTATATGTACATAGTATTTTGTTGTGTAATTAGTGTCGAGTAACATTGGCTGTGCGTATTCTGCTTTATGCGAAATAAATAATTTGACCATTTAGCCCACCCTCCCCGGTCGGGGACTTAAGTTTAGCTACCCGAAAGGTTAAACTAGAGAAATGTTAAATTTTTTTCCTGGAGGGAAAACAATATTTGACGTTTGGCGATTAAATTTGATTACCCTTTTTTATTACAGAAAAACTAAAACAAGATGGTAAAAACTCTTTCATCTGAACGGAAGTTGTTCAATGTTAAATATCTTCACAGAGTTATGACGTTTCTTGAGAAAAAAATTGATCTCCAATAAGCGTAGAGATCTCTAATTTTTAGCTCCTCCCACAACCATTTCCGCTGAGCGAAACATATATGACGTGATCACGAAGATTGTATGACATTTCAGAGTCCTTAAAATTCTGACGTGAAACAAGATAAAGTAAAGCCTTTGGAGATTAAATTTACCCTTTCGCTTGGCGTGGTAATTTTAATAACCTTTTTCTTGGTGCAAAAAGTAAAACAAACTAAATTAAAGTTTTCAGGATCAAACGTATTCCATGCGGTTATATAATACCGAAGTTAAATTTACCACAAAGATACATTTTTTTACAATTTTTTTTGAAACCCGGGACTGCTTTGTGGTACTATTTGGTGCAGTACTCTTATAATAGGGAGTCTTATAATAATATCGACGCAGGCCAGCTTTTACGCGCCCTAGGACCAACGGCCTAGTGAGCGAAAAAATTTTGGTTGACACCGACCGTTAATCTTTGCGCACATTTGAATGTACGGTAGCCAATAGTTTAATCTAAAGTCGAAAAATAATAATGCACAATAATGGGTTTGCAGTGCGGGGTTTTTTAACTTTAATAAAAATAATACCGGTTTGATTTTCCAAGCGGTTTTCAGCTTTCCGCACGTTTCACAAAAAATAGGGTACAAATCGTAGTTTTTTTTACTAAAGCTAAAACATTACTAACTCAATCAATACTTCGCTAAAATTTAAAATCAAGGTGTTGAAATGAAGTTAAAAGCAGGTTCGTTCTTATTATTTCAACGTTGTGTAAGTTAAAGGCGAGATCATTTTAAGGTACAGAATATGATCTGCAAAAACGCGCCTGATTCGTTAAGGGTATTTCGGCAAAAAACAATTAGTACAAGGTTTTAGTAGACAGGAGAACATTTTAACAAAAATTTTGATTCTGCATATACCCCGCCTATTTAAAACGAAAACCGTATTATTTAAAAAGTTTCATGTGCCCAGAGGCAAAGTCGCATTTAATGATGAACATTCCTCGATATTGCGGTATTTTAATTAAATTATGCACCGTTGCTCAAAGTTTCAATTATTTTCGAACGGCATTTATAAAGCATGATAATCTTTAGATTTTAAAAATTTAGATTGGAAATTATACTATACCTGAAATTTAAATTTAATAACACAATATATTAATTAATGGGAAAAAGTAACAGTACATTGCTTACAAAAAACACTGATGGTTAGGTTTAATTGAAGCGATCTATTAATTATTATGAATTTCTACTAATTTATTTTGATTTTACGAATAAGGTACTCACTTGCTTAGAGTGCATAGTTGTTATCCTTTAGTGAGTTTCCGGCATTTAGCAAAAATAAATTATGTTATGTTATGATGTATGTTAATTAAAGAAGAGGATAATAAGTTTAGTGAAAAATAAACGAATTAATTAAAACTATTTACTTTATTGCACTTAAAAACCATTAATAATAATTTATTTACTTGGCCCGTTAAAAACATTAATTCTTAAGTAGTAACCAAGCGTTTTTAATGGGTATAATTCAGTTTTTTTGTTGTCTGGCTCTTTGAATTGAATAGATGCGTATTGCTGAAAAAAAAACAATAAATCTTTACGTTTGTCAAGAGTTTTTTACAAAATAACTTTTTATCTTAAACTTTAAGTTTGTGACTAATTGTGAGCTTTTGATATTTTTATTGCGAAAAGAAAAATATTTCAAATTCTGAAAAATAAAGGCAAGTACATAGTGTACCTTTATTAATCCAAAAAATTCCATAAGATTATATATTCCTAAGGCGCAGCAATTATAATTTAAAAGTCAGGAAGTCGCAGGAATTTAAAAATCAACAGGAAAAATTTTTAAACGTGTAGCCACCTCAAACCGTATTTCATTCAATAAAGGGAGTTTTACACTGTCATACAATTTATAAATTAATGAAATTTTAGGGATTGAGTTGAATTTTTAAAACTTTCGGCAACATTAAGTTATGTTCAAGTTATTACTTAAAAAAAATCAACCGCAATGTTTTACAAATAACCGTTTCTAACTTAATCGGAAAACATATTTTTTCTCAAAATTTGCAACAGTACCTATAATTAAAACGTCTTAAAAATTAATCGATCGAGTGTTCTTAAACTTTTCGGTTAATACTTGGGAAAGTTTTATCAAACAGTATATAAAAAAGCGACTTTTTGGTCTGAATAAAAAAATTTAACATTTTTCAGTATGAGAATTTTTTTTACTGTTTTTCAGTGTTAAAATATTTTTTTAGCTGTAGTGATTAAATCCTTGAAAACAATTACTTAGTGTAAGCTGATAGCCAAAACTATAAGTTATATAGAGAAATTATTTTTGTATAAATTTTAAACTTTTCTAAAGCGGTTTAAATTTTAAGTCGCTTAAAGTCAAGTTTGTTTAGCCGTTTAGCCTGTTCGCATCATTTTGCACGGAAAATATGTAAGTTGTAAACGACTTATATTCTATTTATAATTTAAATCTATATATCGATTAAAAAAAAGTTTGAAGTTTTAGTTCTTGAACTCAACACCTTAGATAATACAATTGACATGTTCCCATTTAATGAAGGTAATAAAATTCCAAAAATTGCATCTTCAGAAAAATGAAGTACTAAAAATGTAGGTTTTCAATTGTCAACTTTTTTTAAACAAATCCATGATTATAATTTTCACAAGCTAGTAATTTAATAGCTTTTACAAAAAAAAACGCTGCTGGAAAACAAGTAATAATAAATTTTAAGCATTTTTTTATTACCCTAATTGGTTTGTTTAATCTTAATTTGTTTTTACGTAATTCATTACGTAAAATGCTCTATGCTCTGCTGAATTGGATAGAAATATTTTTGTTTTTAGCTGGATTTTTGCTCGAAAGCTTTTTCCCAGTTTAGATGGTTTTCATCAGATTTTGATTCTTGAGCATATTTCCAGTGACGAATTTTAAAAAATTTAAATGTTACCCTATAAATCTTTTTTATATCAATAAGTTTATAATTAAATTGTGCATTCCATGTTTACTTTGTTGAAAATGTTCATGTTCATATCTCTTCCTAGATCTCACAAAAAGTTCCAAGTTCATTTCGATTTTAGTTTGCTTCGAAAAGGCTTTCGGTCGTTTTTTTTTTAAAAATAATGTAAAGCTTATTTAGCCTTGAAATAAACAATTGTAACGAATTTTTGAACTGAATAATTTGTAGCCGAGAAAAATTGGAGCCGAGAAAAATTGAAGTCGGAACTTTTAGCCTTAAGTCAGAAACGGAAACTTGAAGTGGAAAATTTGAAATTAATAATAAACCTATACCTAAGTCTTTTATCCGAAACCTAAACTAAAACCTATTTTTTACTTTGCGGTTTTATTTTCTGGATTTTTTACGGTTCAGAGTTTTTTGCTTCCGGTCTAACGTTTTTAAAAACATTTGAAAAAAAATTTACACACCAAAAATTTTAAAATATGCCGGATTTTATATTATATTTTATTAGTTAAACTAATATTTAAAATATTAATTAATACAAAAAATGAAGCTCTGGAAATCCAGAGTGCTCTAGAGCTTGCGATTTTGGATTTCTGGGGAGCATCATTAGTTAAAAAGGTGGTTTATAATTATTTTTGATTTGTTACTTCTTGGAAAACTAGATAAAACGTGACTGGGTTCGATTATTTTCTCTATAATAGTGTTGCTTCTGACTCCCTTTGCGACTTTAAATTAAGTTAAACTCATAAATTATTTATCGAATCAAGTATAAACATTTCCTAATACATCACTCGGCTGTGTTTTTTTTGTACTAAAATCGGTTTATATTTATTTTGGTTTTCTTTGTATGAATATTTTGCTCTATGTGCGATACGGTAAGTTTTCTTGGACAACTAAAAATATAATTAACCCTTTTATAAACAAAATTTCCGTTGGGGAGATGCTGGATTAATTTTGTTTTAAGCACGCAATATTTTAACCGTTTTTAGAAATGTCACTAGCTGCTAACATTATTTTTCTTTTTGGTTGTTTATCTGTTTCGCTACAACAACTTCAAGTAAAGGTATGAAAGTACATACCCATAGGTGCATATAAAGAATACACATAACCATTTAAACAGTATAACTTGTTATGACTATTTTGCGGATTATTTAAGAACATGTACCTCTATAATGCATTAAAATTTTACGAAACTGGCGCCAATTTGATGTGAAAAACTAATCGGTAAAATTTTGAACACCTACATTGTACATCTACAAACTTATTTATAATTTCCATATGATAATTTAGAATTTTTGAACAGGTAAAAAAATCTTTAGATATACAACACGTTTTTTGAAAACTTTGTAACACTAATTGACTTTCCCATAAATCTGTAAAACAATATCAATCCGTTATTGCGATGGTGTCATTAAATTAGAAACGTTTTTTTAAGTTTGAACTAATGACCAACAGAATAAACCATATTAATACTTAGCATAAACTTATTTTGTATAAATCACAACATTTTTGAGTAAATAACAAAATATTTTTAATATAACAAAGCATTGGTTTCAGTTATCCTCCCTTTTCCCAACAAAATTTATGAGTGATTTTATTTTCTTCTTTTAAAAACTGCAAAATTAATAACAAAAAAAGAATCAAACAATCTAAAGTAATTTTACAGCGGTTATTGTTTTAATCTATTTTGTGCAGCCTCGAGTTTAAGTGAAATTTTTCTGCGCCGTCTGTGCTTGCAAAAAAAACAAACAAAAATTTATTTTAACGTTTTAAAAAATCAAGAGCAAAAAATCATTTTAAGTTATGAATTTTGAACGAGTGTATTCGGTAACTCTAAATTGCTTTATGGAGAATCACACGTAATCGATACAAGCAGACCTGGAATAATTCATATTACACTGCTTGAGGGGTATATGACAGAAGGGAGAAGAAGAAAAAAAAAGACCGGAAAAAGGGAAGAAGCAAAATATGGCACAAACAATACATCTTGTAAAAAAAAATGTTTTATGTTTATGTTATTTTTGTGTCCACCGTATACCAAACAAAACAACCAACCCAAAACACACACCCCCCCCGGTTATGCCCCGGGGCAATTTTTTTGAAACGGGGGGGGCAATAAAACGGGAGGGAGCAAGCAGGGGGGAAAGAAAAAAAGAAAAAAAGGGAAAAAAGAGAAAAAAAGAAGGGAAAAGGGAAAAAAGGGACAAAAAAGCGAAAATAAGGTAAAAATAGGTCTAAAATGGCTTAAAATACATTGAAATAGGCTAAAAACTTCAAAAAATTCGCGATGATGGCGTCATCATAGGTTAAAAATGACGTCATAATTTTAGGGTACTTTTTCATTTTTTGGCGGGGGGGGGGGCAATAAAATGGAGGGGGCAAATCCTCCAATAAAACGGGGGGGCATTTCCAGACCGCGCACAGGTCTGTAATAGTATATAAGCAAACAGTTATGATTTATATGCACCAAAAGGTTATTCAACGAAAAGGGGATAATGGCGATAAAATGAAATCTGGAAAATTTTCCGGTTGGGTAGACCCGGATGATCTACAGGTTTCACATCAAGAGAGGTAATAAATAATGTTTAGGGTAGCTGACTTAATTTCGGCCACATTTTTGAGATGACCTTAGATTTGGTCTGAAAATCAAACGATAGCTATTTTTGATACTCCAGTGTAAAATTTAAAACTTTCTGTTACACTTTAAGATCAGTAGAGGTTTAAAGTTTTTGTTATAGTTGCCCAAATTAAGGCGCGTGCCATTAACTTTGGCCACCTAGAAAAAACCGTCTATAACTATTGCTGAAACGAACAATAAAAATTTAAAGATTTTTAAAGGTTGCAAATTTATTGCGTAGGTATTGTTCTTGGTACATACCTTAATTTTTTTCCCGTTTGCAAACTACAAAAAAACGCAAAAAAAACAAAAAAAAACAAAAAAAAAAAAAACAAAAAAAAAAAAAAAAAAAAAAAAAAAACTTTATAGTTATTGGCAAGACTTTAAATAATTATGTCAAAACCTTAAATAACAAGTTTTAATAACATAAGTTTTTTGTTAATTTTTTTGACGTGAAAAACGTCAAAAAAAGTAAAACTCACAAAAAATCTTTATAAAATACAGTAGAATACCATATTTGAATATAGCAAAAGAACGGCAGATTCTTGTACCTGAATTTCAAGATGGCTGATATTAATAGAATCTTAAACTGCGCATATAGCTAAACGCATTGCAAATTGCTTTGAAAAAAAATATAATAACATGAAAACTAACAATTTTGAGCACTAGATAGAAATTATTTTAAGGTTATATATTGTCTGGTCTGGTTTTAAATTTGATGCAGTTAAAACACAGAGCGAAAATTCAGATAATCACAAAAATGCACTTTTTTTGTATAAAATACTGATAAAGCAGAATTAAACGAATAAAAAACTTTGCAAAAATACTTTATTCAACATTCAACCGCAGTTACTTTTGTTCTGGATCTTTTATGTTTTAAAAAAAGCTAATTTCATAAAACCCAAAATTGGTGCACCATTTTTGGCCGAAATTCAGGTCTGGTCGAAATTAAGTCAAATACCCTATGTTTTAATTTAAAAAATGTAACAGAAGTTATGTTTTAATTAAAAACAAAACAAAAATTACTTTTACTTTTTCACGAAAAATTTTATATTTTTAGTTCAGGTGAAGTGTTTATAAAACAATCTGTTTTTATACGTTCATAAAATATAACTTATAGACTGAAATAGTTCTTAAATAATTTTGGCATTCAGAAATATGTATGATTTTCATAATGAAATGTTGGGCAATTTTCTCGTAAAAATATTTATTTTGACGGTTTAAACCACGACAATTTTTTTTTCAGAATGAGCAGGTGTTTTAATGTAAGTGGGTAAAAACCTAGTTTTTGAACACTTCGGAAGAAGAAACTTTTCGTGGTTTCGAAGCGTCAAAATAAATATTTTCACAAGGAAATTGTCCAGCATATTATTATCATTGTCATAATGTAATTTTATTAAAAATTTTAAGTATGAAAGGTATAAATTAATTTTCAAAATAGTTTATAATTATAGTTTTTTGCAATTGCAGATTTCAATTTCTTACCTTTACGCATTTTAATTAAATACACATAAGCTATGTATTGTTTAACAAAATAGAAAATAGCAAAAAATGTAAAAATTTTAATACAAAAACGATCGTAACATGTGTTCTGGTTGTTCATAGATTGTGTTTTATTTAGCTTAGTTAAAGATCAAAATCACGCTATTAGACTTGTAAAGTCATTGTTAAATCCGAAAATTTACAGTAAAAATGTGCGACCGCGCCATGATGTTAGAGAACCCGTGGACATCCGTATGAGATTTAATCTATACCAAATTATAGACGTGGTAAGTCATGGACACCAAATATTTTCATGGTTTTTTGCGTAAAGGACACATTACAACCAGATTAGGTTTAGTGTTTAAAGGGGGCTTTTCTCCTGAGATAGAAATACAATCATTGGATATTCACAACCATTAGCCAATACACATTTGGCCGCCAACCAACCCCGCAATGAAACAAACTAAGTGGTGGTGGTGCACGTGCAATACCATTATTTTTCCTATTGAAACCCAAAATTAGGGTAGGTTCCAAACGAGAAAATATGGCCCTGAATAGGAGCATACTTGTGTTTTGTTAAGGTAGCGTCCTAATAAGATTTCGCTAATTAGGTCCACTATGGGCTCTTATCAGAAGCCCTAATTGAAACGATTGAGCGTTTTTTTTTCTTCTCATTTAGAATGTGCCAACTAACTGTATTCAACCCATATCTTAATTACTTTTGTTTATGTTATATTTTATAAATAGATAAAAAAGTATATTATAGAAGTGATAAATATGAAAATACGACGAAACCAACGACCATAAAAACATAGCTTACGAATATAACCTACTTAACTATATATAAAAAAGTAACTTCATAAATGTGGGAAGTCAAGAAAATTTAATGATGCAGTAGTTAGCTCCCATAAAAAGATAGTTTGCTAGTCGCTTTAAATTTCAATAGGCTTAAGGTTTGTTTTTTATATTGTGAAAGCCCACAAATTTATTAAACGTTGTAAAAAATTCTAATCTAAATAATAGTTTTCGGCAGTTAGATTTTTTCCATATAAAAATTAAATATTTCCATAATGTATTGTTTTTCATTTACTGTATATTCTTCTTATATTACATATATTCACTAACGTAGCATTAATTTATTATAAACAATGAACACTGCATAATTTTAGAATGAAGCGCTCCAGAACATTAAAGTTTACATGTGGATCACACAAGTGAGTGTTTTCTATAGTCACAAAATTTGCTTATTGTTTATTAATTCATTCATTGCTTATAATTCCATTCTAAAAATTAGAAGTTAGGTCCAATATAATAATTACTTAAAAAAATTAGGAATTCTAAAATTTCTAAGAGTAGTTCTACGATTGTTTTGGTGCGCAGTGACACTGTCGTTAAAAATTAAGAAAAGTTGCCTAACCCTCAAATATCGATCTCCAAAGCCACAATTCAGAGAACTCTATCAATCCAACATTCATAGAACACAATGAATGAATAATTTTGGCACTATGAATCTTATAAGAGCTATTTTTTAAGACCCAATTAATTACCATTCTAAAATAAAGGTCTTAGTTAGAAAATTTAAAAGCACATTTGAGCTTTAAATGGGGATATAAAAAAGAAGTTTCACAAATTAAAATACTATAATAAAACTTAACAAAATAGATTTGATAATTTTTATTAGTCCAAATAAAAATGTTATTTTAACATAAAAATATAATACATAAATAAGAATATAGGGAATTACATCAATACATTTTTTAACAGTTTTAATTCAAACAAAATTTAATTCTTTAAAAAAAGGACTAATAAATATCAGCTGCACAGGTAATATAATAATTACTACTTATAAGACAGTTGGTTTTTTAGAGTTAGTAAACAGTTGAAACTTTGCACGTTTTTTTAATTATAATCATCATAAATTATAAATCAATTTTATTTTATTAAATTATAATAAAGTTGAATCAATTTTATTTACATATAATGAATCCAATTAAACTAGATGTGGTATGACGAATTTTTAAACTGGGATCCGGCCAAATTCGGTAACATTAGTTACGCGGTTCTTCCAATAGAAGAGGTTTGGTTGCCAGACACCCAGCTTTACAACAAGTAAAAAAATTTTCCACGAAGTTTTCAGTTTTAACAAATAAACGATGAAAAATTGAAGGTGCTCTTTACACTTTGACATGGGGAGCTTCGGGCGAATTAAAGCACAATTCTTTTCAGATTAAGACAAAAAATAAACTTGTTCAAGTCTTGTTTTGTAACCGGCGGCCGGATAGATTGTCTTGTAACATATTTAAACCAAACGTAAACACTTACCACATTACCGCGACCGCACAAATGTTAAATTAAAAAAACATCGGTACCAATCGATTCTCCGTTATATGTTCTATCTATATTCCGAATTTCAAGTCATATAAATTCTGTTCGGCGGAGTTATAATTGTTTTAAATAAAATTTGCATATACGTCAGATCACAAAATCGTGATTATCAATCGATTCTACGTTGGCACTTGTATATATGTTCGTTAAAAGACCAGCAAGCTTAATACCTGTGTTTTTGGCTGTGCTTCTCGGTATAAGCTTGCTAACTGTAAATTCCATTTACCTTGACCGCATAAATAGCAAAAAAAATTGCTACCAATCAAATTTTCCGTTACAAGTTCTATCTATCTATGTTCTGAATTTGAAGTCATATAAATTTTCTTCTTGTTGTTGTTGCATTACCTGAAACTTATCTTCCCTATGCAGATTATGCAAAGGGCAGGCGCTAAGACAAGCCAGGAGGGGCGAAAAAATTCCACCCCTATGGTTGAGACTCTTCGTTCAACATTAATAACGATGTTGGCAACCTTTACCGCTAGAGTGTTCACTGCATGCAGTGTTCTGTTCACCCATTCCGAGGTCTTCGTCTAAAGGATTTTTTTAAGTCGCCTGATATTGATCTTACTATTTAACATCGTACATGAGCACATAGGTGTTCCTGCGAGGCCAGTGATACAAACTCCACATACAATAGAGCTGTATTTGTCCACTGGTTTGCTATGGAAAACTGCCATGTGTGGCCGACGTACAGCAACATTTTTTTTAGCCATGCCAAGCTGGACTCATTTCTGTGAGAGAAAAGATTCAGCAACCAGGTGGTAGCCATAGGCCCATTGGGTGCTGCCCCAAGGTCAGCACGGTTTTGGTGGCTCAATGGCCCTATAAATTTTCTTCAGCCGAGTTATAAATGTTTTAAATGAAATTTGCATATACGTCATAATCGACCGCCAAATTTATCAGATCACAAAATCGTGACTATTAATCAATTTTCCGTTGTCAGTTGTATCTATGTTCCCAATTTCAATTTATATAAATTTTATTGGGTTGAGGTATAATTGTTTAAAATAAAATTTGCATATACGTCATGATTGTCCGCACAATTTGTAAAATCACAAAATCGTGATTATCAATCGATTCTCCGTTGTCAGTTGTATGTATGTTTCAAATTTCAACTCATATAAATTATATTCAGCGGAGTTATAATTGTTTTAAATAAAATTTGCATATACGTCAGGATTGACCGCACAATATCTCAAATCACAAAATCGTGAGTATCAATCGATTTTCCGTTGTCAGTTGTATTTATGTTTCGAATATCAAGTCATATAGATTTTATATGGCCGAGTTATAATTGTTTTAAATAAAATTTGCATATATGTCATAATCGACAGCACAATTTGTTAGATCACAAAATCGTGATTATCAATCAATTCTCCGTGGTCAGTTGTATCTATGTTACCAATTTCAAGTCATATAAATTTTATTCATCCGAGTTATAAATGTTTTAAATAAATTTTGCATATACCTCAAATCGACAGCACAATTTTTCAGATCCCAAAATCGTGATTATCAATCAATGATCCTTTGTCAGTTGTATATATGTTCCAAATATCAAGTCATATATATTCTATTCGGCAGAGTTATAATTGTTTTAAATAAAATTTGCGTATATGTCATGATCAACCCTTCAATTTTTCAGATCACAAAACCGTGATTATCAATCAATTTTCCGCTGTTAGTTGTATATATGTTCCGAATATCAACTCATATAGATTCTATTTGGCGGAGTTATGATTGTTTTAAATAACATTTACATATACGTCATGATCGACCGCACAATTTCTCAGATCACAAAATCATGATTATCAATCGATTCTCCGTTGTCATTTGTATATATGTTCCGAATATCAAATCATAAAAATTCTATTCGGCGGAGTTATAATTGCTTTAAATAAAATTTGCATATAAGTCATTATCGACCGCACAATTTCTCAGATCACAAAATCGTGATTATAAGTCGATTTTTTGTTGTCAGTTGTATCTATATTCAAAAAATGAAATCATATAGTTTTTATTCGGCCTAGTTATAATTGTTTTAAATAAAATTTGCATATATGTCATGATTGACCGCACAATTTGTCAAATCACAAAATCGTCATTATTAATCGATTTTCCGCTGTCAGTTGAATCCATGTTTGAAATTTCAGGTCATATAGATTTTATTTGGCCGAGTTATAATTGTTTTAAATAAAATTTGCATATACTTCATGATCGACCGCACAATTTGTCAGATCACAAAATCGTGATTATCAATCGATTCTGCGTTGTCAGTTGTATATATGTTCCAAATGTTAACTTAGTGTTAATTCGGCCGAGTTATAATTTTTTTAAATAAAGTTTGCATGTACGTTACGATCGACCGCACAATTTTTCAGATCACAAAATCGAGATTATCAATCGATTCTGCGTTGTCAGTTGTATAAATGTTCCAAATTTCAATTTAATAGAGTTGATTCGGTCAAATTATTTAAATCAAAGAAAGCGTTAGGAAGTTACTTATTTACTGATTTGAAGATAATAATATCCGGCGGCCCACGGCCGCCGGAATCACGCCTGCTTATTGGCCGTGTGAAAAATGCTGAATAATTATAATATATAATGTTAAAGAATATTAAAAAATGTAACAACTGGTGATTTTGATAATCCACCAAGTAAAAACGACGCCAAATGGCTCAATATAAGAACTTTCCGTTCACCGTACTTTTTTGTGAAATCATTTTAAAGTATTTTGTTACAGTGCATTTAATTTCAGTGTTCTAATTCTAATTTTGATTGTACTAATATATGGGTAAGCGCAAAAAACCACGGATCGAAATAAACGTGTATTTTATAGTCTGGAAATCAACGAACGATTTATCAACGCCATCGCCACCGTAGACAAGGAAAAGCATCCAAATTCGTCATTGATCAGCTTATTATATCCGGCTATGTATTCGTTCAGTTGCAAAATGAACATACGGTATGTGTTTGCGTAGTTTACTACTTTACTTCTAGCGTTTTGATATAACTTTGACGCCAAACGCTTTAAACGTGATGAAAATCAGTAAGGGTTGAGGCGTAGAATTTCTAAAACAATAACACAACGAAAAATGTTACGAAATAATAACAAGACGCAGTTAAAATAAAAAAAAGGTTAAGGGTATATATAAGTCATGTTTCTAGGAATTCCAAGGTCCGGAACTCCAAAATGTATTGGATTCGAGAAGCATCTGGAATTTCGCAATCGACCAAATCACATAAGAAATAATTTGCATATGGTTGATGCTTATTTTAGCAATAGTACTTTCAGCAATTTTATAACAAAAAGATTCAGATATTTTGACAGTCACGCACTTGTCAACCAAACCATATGCAAATTATTCCTTATGTGACTTTGGTCGATGGCATTTGGTTATATTAAAAAAATTTAAAACGAAAGTTTTTTAAAGCTTATTAAAACACTGAAATAGTTATTAAATTTTGGCTAATATAACGTTAAAGTTTTAGATTAAATATTTTTAAAATTTAGTGGTAGGAATATCAACCCTGTTTATTTCACTTTATTGAATTTCACTTTTAGAATGTTTCCATACGATCGCCAAAATTGCACTTTGACTTTCGGCTCGTGGACTCTCGACTCCTCCGGTCTTAACTACTTTTCAGCGGCCGACGCAGTAAGACAGGTAAAACAAAAATAAATCAATAACTTGTCAGTTAAAATATCAACAACTTTTGTGGTCGGACAATTTTCGAACAAACTGCTGAGTTCAATAAAACATAACCCGTTACCGTGATGGCCTTTTTCTCGTTCACAACCGTAAAACCTTGGTACAACAAAGATAAAACCTTCGTCTCATGGTCTTGGTATTTTCGTATGACAAATGTCCTACGTAAACCTTACCGCGGTAAATTCTACGGATGACCTAAGTCGTCCTTCCGTCATACATAATTTTTTCTGCGCGAATAGTGCCCAGTGAGCGAGCAAATTAAATGGTTAAAGCTGCACGGTAACAATATGTAAATTTTTGCAGCAAGAAATATCCTACGTAATATACTGTATACGTGAGAAAAATCTGCATATTGCTACCGTACAGCTTTAACCATTTCGATTTGCTCGCTCACTGAGCACTACTCGCAAAAAATTATGTATGACGGAAGTACGACATATACAGGAGGTCATACGAAGGTTTAACGGTTGTAACCGAGGAAAAGGCAATCACGGGAACGGTTCAACAATTATGTTTTTTTAAACTTTTTTTTGTAAAATGTTAAATTTCCGTATTGCATTGTATTTGTCAAAAGCCTTTGTTTATTGTAAAAAAAAATTCAAAATGCAAGTTTGTAAAAAATAAAAACAAAGTCTAAAGTCTAATATATAAACTTATTTATAAATGACAATTTAAGTTGAATATTTCTAAAACAATCACAAAACTTTTAAAACGAGGTTTTGGTAAACACATATAGTTATTCTTACGCGTTACTCGTTTATAAATTAAATCGATATTTATATTCTACTCGCGATTTGTTGATACAGGAAAGCTACATCGCCAACGAGGAGTGGGACTTGATCAGTTTCAACATTTTCCGCCACGAAAACAGCTACAGCTGCTGCCCGTACCCGTACGTGCGGAGTTGTAAATTTGACAAAATTTACACCACTATATGAAGTTCCCACTATACAATATAAAGTTCCCACTATACAATATAAAGTTCCCACTATACAATATAAAGTTCCCACTATACAATATAAAGTTCCCACTATACAATAGAAAGTTCCCACTATACAATATAAAGTTCCCACCCGGCTAGGCCCGGTCAAGATCGGGTCACCAAGTGTGAGATACATTCCGTATAGCATGACGTATTGTAGATAAATTCATCATACAGTCTCGAGCAGAAATAAAGGTAGTTTTCAGACGCGTAAGCGTATGGACGCATAAGCGTTATGGCGACGAGGTCTATAAGAAATGAAAAATAAGAAATATTCGTAAGTGGACTATAGAGGTGTTTTGGCTGGCTCGTTTGTTTTTATAAGACATATTTCTATTTTTTTAAATTTGTAACATATATTTTATTTTAAACGGTGAACACTTTGTGTTTGAAGGTTTTTTTATACTTTAAGTGCGTATGCGCACGGGCGCGCGCATATGCGCTTAAAAGAGGTGGCCGGCTATAGCCAAAATGCAAATCTCCTATTTCGCACTGCTTCCCTTCATGCCAACTTCTATAACGCTTTCGCGCGGAAACGCGCATAACGGCTATTACCTGCATCTGAAAAATGACCTTTGTTTCTGCCCAGGACTGTAGGTACGAATGTCGCGTATCTGTAACAACCAATAATAATTCAGAAATGCTTGTTGTCAAAAAAATCAACCGATAAACGTAATTGAAGCTGAAATTGTGTCTAGCTATCCCAAGTTTTTTTCCGGGGGGGATGGATAGGCAATTATTACGCACGCAATTGCTGCGTTTTATTCTACGCGCGAGCAGCATCGGCTGAGTGAGCAAACATACGTGCTGAGCACTAACTAAAAGCAGAATACGCAAGGTCGATGTTACTCAGCACTAACTGAACAACCAAATATACTGCACATAACAATATTAATAACTAGACTTGAAAAATGCTACAAGAATAGAGAAGGAAAAAGGGGCGATTTTTCCCCGGGCGTATGTTTAGACAGAAAAGATGTGGACTAGTCTGAGATGGACATTATGTGGACTATAGGAAATTTGCATTTGGTTTGGGCAGCTGCTCACTAAATAAAAATTTCTACCATATGATAATGATTTGTTTATACATTGATCTAATCACACAGCACTGTTGCATTTTTTTTAGTTTGATGAAATGTCAATTGAAAAAATCATACTCACAGCAATTTTTGACAACCGCGAAATCGCCACTTTTTCAAATTTATAGTTGTTTCTTACACATACAAATATAACCTTCTAATTGAAAAAGTGGCGATTTGGCGTTTGTCAAAGATTGCTGTGAGTATGATTTTTTAAATTGACATTTCATCAAACTAAAAAAAAATGCAACCGTGCTGTGTGATTAGATCAATGTATAAACAAATCATTTTCATATGGTAGAAATTTTTATTTAGTGAGCAGCTGCCCAAACCAAATGCAAATTTCCTATAGTCCACATAATGTCCATCTCAGACTAGTCCACATCTTTTCTGTCTAAACATACGCCCGGGGAAAAATCGCCCTTTTTTCCTGCTCTATTCTTAGGTAATTTTTCAAGGCTAGTCTACTATTTTTTTGAATTAAATTAAAAAATAGCCGAATAAACTATAGTTTTAGCTGCGCAATGACATATGTTTATAATCATTCCGTTGCCGAGATATACTTTTTTAAATAAAAAATAATAAGAAGATGATAAATTTAAATTACAAAATTTACCCACGTTGTTTAATTATAGTTAGTGCGGTGCAGTGGCGCTCCAGACAAAGTTTACCTACGTTCTCTAAATATAGTTGGCGCGATTCCGTGCGCCAATGATTGCAATTATAATTCGAAAGTAAAAATAATAAGAATAAGAAGATGATGAACATAAATTACAAAATGTATTCACGTTCTCTAAGTATAGTTGGCGCGGTGCGGTGGGTTAAATTGCAGTGTGGCACCCCCGCACCACCGATGATTACCTACCGGCGCGTGGCGCTCCCGCGGCACCGACGCTTATTTTTTTTTTTCAATAAATAAAACTTTGAATTAATTTTGTCATCAGTAATGCAAGAATTAAAAAAAGTACTCTGTTGTTTTCGCCGTTTTCCGCGTGGTTGAAGCAGATGGCGCTGGGAACTGATTCTGTTTCTGCCACTAATTAAAACCGGTCTGCTTTTTTTGTGCGGTTTTTATGAGGGGATGTTGTCTGTCTGCTCTGTACAATCCTTATTCTTACCAAAAGGCTGTTATTGTGCGGTTGGGAGTTTTTATTTGTCTATTTTTCAAATTTTTTATTTTGATCAATAAATCGATAACAAGGACTTAAATCAAAAAAGTGCTTCCTAAGAAAGTTGCGTAATTCTTTCTTCTTTCTTATGAGCCCATGTTTATTTTTGATCAATCAGTAACGAATGAGGAATATCGGTTTTAAGGATGGAGCGTTGGAATAATAATAGTAATAATAATAATAATAAGAAGAAGGTTCTGAATTTCAAAATTTACCCACGTTCTCTAATAACGGTTGGCCCGGCACCACGAGGCTAAATCACCCCGTGGTGCTCCTGCGCCACCCATGAATAATATTATAACAATGTAGCATGCCTCAGTCGGGACTCGATCCAGAGAGCTTCATGCAAGGCACACGTTCTGCCACTGCGCCACAACTGATAATGTCAAATTGATTGTATATGTAGTTTTTTTTGGTCTTTAGAATTGGCTGTTTCAAAAACGTTATAATAATATTTGTTTGTAAATATAAAAAATTGTTACAGAATTTAATATAAAAGGTGAGCATTTCAAAGTAAAAGGTGAGCATTTCAATAAAAGGTATATCATTATGTATATTAGTTTTTTTTAAGAAAAAAGAGTGAAAGTCTAATTTAAAGACTAAAATTTAGTATACAATACAGTTTACTATTTGAATTTAGGGTTAATATTATATTTTAGCTTTTGATATTTTTAAATTATTGCCATTAAAAAATTAGGGTATTTTTGCTGTACGTTTTATCCCACCTCCTTTTTTATTTTTTAACAAATCTTAATAAAAATATGTGCAAGCAGTTTGGTAGTATTAGCACCATACATTATATTATCCATTATGTAGTATATTATATGTTTATGACACAGTTACGCAGTATAACTAAAAAATGAACCCATAAACCCGTAGTGTGAAAAACCCGGACCGGCCCGACCCCATTTACAGCTCCGGTACGTGGAACTGCACGCCCACATGGTCATCCAGAGAAAACCGCTGTACTACATTTTCAATCTAGTGGTGCCCAGCGTGATCATCACACTGATATCTGTGATAGGGTTTTTTACACCTGGATCCAGTGGAGGGGAAAGGTATAGTGTTGTGATAGTTGGTTACTAATGTAATTAAAGTCAATATACATGGTAGACCACAGGAGTTGTGGTTTTTTTTCCCGTGTTAAATATAGCCGCCCCACTTGCCTTGACATCATGACGTAACAAAATATTTAAATTTTTTTTAGTTTCAGTTTTATTCCCAACTTTTATGGATTCCGGTTGGTTCATATTATATTGGTGATGCTAAATTATTGTCTTTAAATTAGTTACTAATTAATTAAGTCGGCTGGTCAAATTTAAAACCGTAAAATAAGGCAAAAACCTAATAAATTTATAAATTCATTCTTTAAAAACCTAAAATTTCCCGACCCGAACCTCTGTGGGAACCCGACTTTGTTGTTAAGATATATTTTACTTTCTCAAAAACTTTCACATCACAACACTACCGATAGAACTGAGAAAATCAACCTGGGTATGACCACACTGCTAGCGATGGCCATTTTTCTGCTCATGGTATCGGATCAAATGCCGAGAACTTCCAACTTCGTTCCACTAATAGGTAACTACTGATGGTAAAATTTTTGTTTTCTTTTAAAGAAACTGCGGTGGTAATTGCGGTTGTTAATCGACCGAAGTCAGATAAGGAATAATTTTCATAGGATGGGGTTTAATTTGCATGGCAGTAGTTGGCGCGCAGCCGCTTGGCCGTTTCGCATGATGTTTAGTTCATTAAAAGTACAATCAGTACTCAGTAGTTTTTCCGCGGTTTTCTAACCAAAAAATTAAGGTTATTCAACAGTTGCAAACGCACTTTCCACATTTAAATATCTCTTTGATCGATTGCTGTACTGACAGTGCAGTTCTTACTTGTGTTAAAGACGGCCTTGAGGAACACTTTTTGGAATAGCTCATTGGCATATTTTTTAAAATTTTCAGTTTTAAAATAAAACAAATATTACAAGGGCTCCAAGGGCGCCTCAACATACATGTAAGTCGAATTTTAAATAAGTATTCGTGGACATGCCTTATTGGTTGCATTTGTGCCTATTAAATGTTTTTATAAATGAACATATTTATATTGTTTGCGTACGAGTATAAAATTCATGATCTCATTATAATGTTCACATTGGCACTTATAGCTACTTTCTCGAGCATCTTACTAGTTTTGACCATTAAAATTACATGCTGTAACAATGAATATTTCTTGGGTTGTCAACGGTACGGGGTCTTTAAAGCCACAAGCAGAGAACTTAAAGTCATCGGAAATGTTTGTGAAATTGCAACTGTGACGACCCAAAGTGGAAGCGAAAATAACCAGGCGCTGAAATAAAATTTAGACAGCCAAATGTATTAAAAAATTTGGCCGATATAGAACCTGAGCCCGTGACCTCCAAAGTTGACTCTGGCGTGCTATCCATTACACCATAGGCCGGACAAAGAAATGGAAAGGTAATCGCCTTTTATTAACGCTTGTACTTTGAGTTTTCACGGAAGGGCAACATACATCGTATGTGTCACACAACCACGAACGATCGGAACTTGGAGCCCTTAAAAACAATTGGTTTAACCCTAGATTTAGGCTTCACTTGGATTCAGCTAAACGTTTCAGCTATAATTTTGCTTTCGGCCCCATGGTTCCAAAATGTGGCTTCAAGTTCCTTATTTTTGGTTTCCTGTTGCCGTGTCACCATAACCCTAAATCTCGTCAACCGGCTCAAAGTCCGTGCACACACAAAATTTTGTCATTATTTTCACTTTCGTAAAATTTTTAATTTTAACAAAAACTGTCACGAATCTATGAAGATTTCACAAATTTCACTCTTAAAGCATTAACACTATTGTATAATGTAAACGGAACTCGAAATTCAACTCCAGCTTACTTTTTTATAGTATATAATGAAGTATATATAATGAATAGCATGGTTTTGTAAAAACAATGTAGTACATCAGTTACTGATTTCTCAATTTGTAGTCGCTTAATACTTGTTTTGATTGAAACAAGTATTTATTGAAATAAAAAACTAGTAAGCATTCATTATTTTCATAATCTGGAAAGGACCGCTCTTGAACCTACCTCCGGAAGACTGGAGGCAGGTAGGAGGCAGGTAAAACTGCCTCGGAGGCAGGTAAGAGGCAGGTAAAACTGCCTGGGAGGCAGGTAGGAGGCAGGTGGCCCTGCCTCCTATGTTGAAGCATATAAGGTTAGGAGGCAGGTAGGAGGCAGCAAAATTTCCGATGGAGACAGGTAGGAGGCAGGTAAAAACGGTTTTTCCCAAATGAGGCCCCCGTCCTTACCAGGATAAGTGGTCACAACCGGTTTTTGAAACTAATAAAATGTTCGAGAGAGTATTTTTTATTTAGATTATTTTTTAATTAGAGTTTAATTAATGTTTTTTATTTAGCATGGCTGTTTCTTCTCATTATCGTTATCATTTCACTTGGCACATTTATCACGGCAATTTTGATCTTAGTCCAGCAGCAGGGGCGCTACGGGAAGTAAACCATTTTTAAAATTTAACCCTTTCTGATTAATGTCGCGTCTCAGACGCGGAATGGAAATCGCGTGTCACGTCTCAGACGTGATGTTTGTGTTTTCGCTTTTTTTGATTCGGTATGTTTTATAAGCCCCTCTATAGGCACCATTCACTGGAACTGGGTTTATACATGAAGTATGCAATATACATAAGCGTCACCATAATGGATAATTACCGTATCTCCTACTTATCTTTCGTAGTATGCAGATCAACCGATCAAAATTTCGCGCGCTTTCGAGGCTTGATCTGCATACTACGAAAGATAAGTAGGAGATACGGTAATTATCCATTATGGTTTATACATGAAGTATTCAATAAACATAGCGATGTTTATTGCATACTTCATATATAAACCCAGTTCCAGTGCATGGTGCCTATTATTTTCAATTTATAATTCAAATTTTACTTTTAAAAAAGCTTAAAAATACATGACACAAAAAATCCTCAAAATATAGTTTTAAATTTAATGTTTTTATACTTTTCAAAGTTAAATCAAATCAAAAATTTTTTTTTGTTTTAATTTTCCCTTATTACGGTGTTTTCCAATATCCGTTTAGTATATTTTTAGAAATTTCTATCTAAACACCAGTACCAAACATACTTTTTTCAATTTATTTTTAATGTTTACGTTTTTTTAATTCTCTCAAAAGAACCAGTAATTAATTGCTAATAATTAAAAGAAAAAAAAACAATCCCGAATTATAATAACAACCTTTAAAGGCTGGTTCATACTTATGTAAAAACATAAATATAAACTTATGAACCTTATGTCCTTTGGACAAAGTCCAAAGGACGTTTTTACATACGTTTATACACTGGGTCCTTTGGACTTTGTCCAGAGGACGTTTTTACATAAGTATGAACCAACCTAATGCTTTTGTTTTACGTTTTTTTATTGTTTTCATGTTCTTTGGGGTTTAGGTGTTCGGGGCTATATCCTATTTTTCTGCTAAGTTTCCTGAATAACCAAAAATAACGCCATTTTTTAAATTTTTTAAACGATTTTTTTTCAAAAATAAAAAAAAAACATTAAAATTAGTTTTTGAATTTCAGTTTAAATAAACTCGAACATGAAGTTTAGTATTCTTTAGATTATTCAATTAAGGACCGGAGCTCCGGAGCTTTCTTTGTTAAGTGGCTGGAAGTTGGAAGCATAATATTTGGAGTAGTAACGTCACTAATGTATTGTTTTATATGTTTAGGCATGTCCCTCGCTGGTTGCAAATCTTGTGCTTTAAGTTTCTCGGATTTCTTTTATGTATGACCACTCCCGACTGTGTTAAACAATCACTGGAGAAATCAGTGGATAAAAATGGAGCTTGCGTTGAAAAATCAAAGGTCATTTATTCAATGTTATTGTTTTCATTCTGGTTGTGTTTAAAAAATTAATACTTTTCTGCGACAGCCACTTTTTTCAATGGATTAGCGTTAAATCTGTTGCTTTTATCACAATTAGGGTCGATGGAGCCTTGGGAACTTGGAGCCAAAAATAAGGAACTTAGAGCCGTAAGTCGGGAACTTAGAGCCGTAAGTTGGGAACTTGGAGCCAAAAATAAAAATCGCTTAAACTCTTACCTAAGCCTAAGCGAAGACTAAATCTAACCCCAAACCATTTTTTTCTTAAAGGCTCCAAGTTCCCATTGCTCGTGACTCCAAGTTTCCAAAGATTTTCCATGGCTCTAAGTTCCCTTCTTGTGGCTCTAAAGACCCCGTACCAAATTTTCAACAGTTCCATAAGTGTCCCGTTTACGGCTCCAGAGAAACTCAGTCGTACCATTTCAGGGTGAAAATCACTTGCTGGTGGTGCACAACGGTTCTTCGAACAAACCTCATTCGACCATCCTGTCCAAGTCCAATCTGCAGCCAACGTTACTGTTGGATCATCTGCACCCCGATATCCCGTCGCTTCTGCGAAAAATAGAAGGGAAACTGAGCGAACTGCGCGCTTCAAAAGAGGAGAAAGATCGGCAAGAAGGCATAGAACTGGAGTGGGAATATCTCACAAGGATTTTGGACCGATTTTTCCTTTTGCTTTTCACCAGCATTACCGTGACGATGATGCTAGTGTTTTTAGCCATCGGCGGCGCACTGCCCACGCAATAGTCAATTTTCTTTAAAATTAAAAAAACTTTTTTGTAATAATCAATTTGCATACGATGTCGTTCGATTTGCATAAGCATGGGTTATGCGCAGCTGATTGGACGTGTAGCACGTTCAATATTTCTCCACTATGTTTGTGCTAGTTTTTCGAGTACTATGATTTTACCTAAATTTAAATACTAAATAAATAATTTTCAGTCCTTCGGTCCTGCATTGTAATACAAATTTTAATCAAAAAGTAAGCGACTTTTCTAGCAAAGTGTTGGTAAAAAATTTAGTGTACAGTCAGACATTCTTATGTGTTATATATTCTTCATTTTATTAATTTAAATAAAAATAAGAACAATTTTTTACAACAAGTCGAAGACCAAATATTTATGCTCTGAAGTTCTTGCTTAATCCGTTCTCGTGATTGCCTTTTCCCCGGTGAAAAGTTTGTATGTAAAATGTATTCACTAAACGCGTGCTGAGTTGCTGACTAGGTGCTAAGTTGACACGTTGTTTAAAACTCTTGATAATGTTTGAATTTTGTTTTTTTTTCTCAAGATATGTTATGGCACTCTTTTTTTAAATGGAATAAATAAACATTTATACAATTTTTTGCATATTTGTTTTAAATAAAAAAAGCTAATAAAGCCTTAACCCCTAGTTATGAGTTTTTCTAACCTTTAACTAGGGGTTATTGCCTTATTAGCTTGTATTTATAACAAACATGCATAAAATTAATAAAATATCAATTTGTGCCATGCAGACAAAGAGTTTAAATAAGGCTTCTTGAGAAAAAACCCAGAAATTAAAACATTTGCAAGAGTTTTAAACAACGTGCTAACATAGCACCTAGTCAGAACGCGTTTAGTGCACCGCCCCAGAGTACGTTCGCGTGATTTGCCTTTTCCCCCGGTGCGGACTATTGCGAACGTACTCTGATTACCAGCAAAAACAACGGGAATTAATACATTTACAAAAACACTTTTCACCGTGGTAACCGGGGAAAAGCCAATCACGGGAGGGTTAAAGTGGGGCTCTTTCTAGCGCTGTCAGGGATTTTTCACATTTTTACACTCTGTATTTGTATATATGTATTTTACACTCGGTCTATTCAAAGCAGACGGACCTTTCGAGCTCCGACTATTTACTTAAAAAGAGCTTCAATTTTAAACAAGTAATTGACAGCTTATTTAATTTTAAAATACATTTTAGGTTCCTTCAGTAGGTTTTTAATTTTTATTACGTGCTGACAATAATGTTAGTTTACCCATAGTTTTTTTTGAAAATATAAGTATATAATTATGACATTATACTCTTCAAGTATTACCTAAATATGGTATTACAAAAATACGTGTCAGTTTTAGAAGTATAGAACTCCGGGGGTTGTGAGCTGTTACTCATAGTTCCAAAAACCGGAGTTCCGGAGCTCGAAGTTACGTAAAAATCACATATATAAACAAAGATCCCCGGCGTCTTTTGTAATTGACACCTCAAGGGCATGTTATTTTGAGGAACTACCATACGAAAGCATTTTAGTCGTAAAATTTATTTTTTAATACCACATAAAGAATAAAAAAAAACATTCATTGCAGAATTTTCACATAATTTATTGCCTATTATATTAAATAAGAAGAAACCCCAGAAGCATCATAATTATTGTTCAATTTTTAATGCATATTTAATCAAATTGATTAAATAATGAAATCCAATAAATTTTTTTCAAATGAATACTTTTTTTACACACGTTTGAAAGATAATGCAAAACAGTTTGACTCCTTGTAATATTGTACACAAAATAATAATAACCAAAATGCCTCGATTTTGCAGCAATGTCATAAAATACGATTCAAGCAAGGAATTTTCAGAAAAGTTAAGTTATGATGTCGTCCTTAAACGGCTAGGAGAAAGGCGTGACGGAGCTCCTGCATTATTATTTGCTGACGAAATAAGAGTCTCTGCCACAGGAGCAAACGAAGAAGAAACATTGTCAGAAAAATTCATATTCTTACGAATAACTTATTATCGTTTTTAAATAATGATGGAAAAATCCAAATGCCATAAGAGCGCTGAGATCGGCACAAGAGATATGGCATAAAAAATAAATTTTTCACAGCTAACATAGAATTTTCACGCCTCAGTTGTCTTCCAGTTTTTTATATATGTTTTTTTAATTTTGCTTTTTTTAGAAGTTGTGTGAAGAATTCCACCTGTAAAAATTAATGTTTTCAAGTATTTTTATTATTACACGATTGTCAAAACCCTCCTATTTAAACGGAAATTGTTCAGTGTTAATATTCTTTACAAAGTTATAACGTTATAGAATCACTTTTAGCCAATTAGTGCTTATGAAACAAAAGGAGATCTTTCATCCATTTTAGATTAATTGGCTAAAAGTGATTTTCCCAAGCACTAATTGGCTAAAAGTGATTCTATTAGCTCCTCCCACAACCATTCCCATAGAGCAAAACATATATGACGTGATCACGAATACTATATGACATTTTAGGGTGTTTAAAATACTGCGTAAAATAAAACGCTGAACTTTGTAAAACGTTCAAAAAAAAAGAAAAAAATATTGGTGTATTCGGATCTTATAATCTTAAATTAGTGTTTTTTTTATAATTAAGTGTATGTTTAACAAAATTATGTCTAAACAATAGTTTTAGTTGATTAAATTTTTAGTTTAGGGTTTACAATTTTACGTTAAACAAGTTTTTTTTGGTCGTAGTTGTAAAGACAAAAAGATCTGTCGAAATTTATTTCGGCGTATTATCTTAAGAAAGGCCGAACAAATTAAAACAATATCTATATAGGTGTGTAGCTGAGCTATCATTTGAAACTAAAAAAAAATTCATCAATGACGCCATCACTTCCGCCTGTACGCTGAAAAAAACCTGGACCTCAAAAAAAATCAAAACTTATTTATTACTGCGAGATAGAAATGCCACTTGGCCTGCTGTTAGCTCATACTTTTTCAAGTTTTCCTTAAACATTTGAGCACGATTAGAACGGTGAGTTTTTTTGAAAGTTCCAATGTTTAGAACGGTGTTTTTTCACTGATTTTTAATATGGGGGCCTACTTAATTTTAAGAATGCTTGATGATATTGGGGTGTGGCTAAGTTGTACACCAAATGTGCGCCATTTTTTTCAGAATTTTTGACCTAAAATTTTTTTGGGGGTAACTCCCCGGGGGGCTAAGGAGGCAAAACAGAGGTGCCCAAACTTTTTTTTTCAAAATTTTTTCTCAAAAACATTACAAACGTAAAATTTATCATATAATGACGACTTTTTATTTTAGATTTAAAAAAAACCTAATATTAAGCTTGCAATAAGCCTTCAAACATGCGATTTTTTTCCGTTGAAACACACGTGGCTGTTCAAACCTATTTCGTAGGTTGACTATTCAAACCTATTCACTGTTAGAAATTTAAAATAAGTAACAGTCGCATATATGTCAAGGCTGGTTCATACTTATGACAAAATGTTATTTGGACAAAGTCCAAAGGACAGCTTTAGAAAAGCCAAAACGGCCTTTGGACAAGCCAAAACGTCCTTTGGACTTTTTCTTTTAAAAAAAGTATGAATGCTACTTGAAATTTGTCCTTTGGACAAGTTCAAAGGACAAAGCCCAAAGGGAAAAGTCCAGAGGACAAAAAAAATATGAATAGGGTAACTGACTTAATTTCGGCCACGCCTTAATTTTGGCCACCAATTTAGGGTGTTAGAAAATTGGCTTATTTTTTAAACACAAAAGAACTAGCACAAAAGTAACTGGATTAATGTTGAATAAAGTGTTTTTACAAAAGTTTTTTATTTTTATTATTCTACATTATCAACATTTTCATACAAAAAGTGAATTTTTTATGATTTTCTTAATTTTTGCTTTGTGTTTAAACTGCATAAAATTTAGAACGAAGCAATATATAACCTTAAAATATCTTCTATTTAAGGCTCAAAGTTGTTAATTTTCATGTTTTGCTATTTTCTTCAAAATTATTTTGCAATGCGTTTAACTAACTGCGCATTTTAAGATTCCGTTAATTTCGGCCACCTTAAAATTTAGGTGAAAGAACCTGGCGTTTTTTGTTGTTTTTAAATATCATTCTACTACCGTATTTATAAAGATTTTTTTTGCTCGTTTGACTTTGTTTTGACGTTTTTCAAGTCAAAAATATAAATTGAACAAAAAATACAAGTTATTAAAACTTGTTTTTTTAAGGTTTTGACATAATTATTTAAATTCTTGCTAATAACTATTAAAGTTCGCAAACGGGAAAAATTAAGTTATATGTACCAAGAACAATACCTAAGGGTAAATTTGCAACCTTTGAAATTTTTATTGTTCGTTTAAGCAATAGTTATGGCCAGTTTTTTGTAGGTGGCCGAAATAAATGGCACGCGCCTTAACTTCGGCCACTTATATTACGTAATAATAGAATAATAATATTATTGTCTTGATTATAAAGTCAAGTATCACAAACTTTTTAATCCATAATCTTATATTTAATTAAAGATTATATACATACATGGGCGTAGCCAGGGGACACCTAGACACCTCTGTTAGGTCGGCAAAAGGAAAAATTTGGGGTTAGACAGACCCCCTTTTGCAGTGGCGTGCCCAGGATTTCATTTCGGGGGCGGTCTGGGGGCCCTACTAACCCCTAGGGGGTCTGGGGGCGGCAGCCCTCCAGATATGGGTCTGGGGGAAGAGCTCACAGCGGGGTCAAGGGGCGGAGTCCCTTGTCAGGGGGGTCCGGGGGCAGAATTCCCCCAGGGGAGAATATTTTTAATTTAAGGCGCTAAAATACACTTAAAATTTTAATTCCAGATGATACTTATTACAAACTTTAAGATTTCTTATACCTACACATTTAAAACATGTATTTAAAACGTTAATTAAAGGATAATAGTGTTTATAGCAAGTTTTAATAAACGGAACAGCCCCAACCACTGAACGGGATAATCGATTGTATCCTAACAACTAAGATAAATTGTCAATTAACTCTCTGAGATTAATTAAATGTCAATTAAAATTTTTTTTAGTTGTTTTATAACACTTAAAACTCTTTCTCTGTAGGCCAATTGGGGGGGGGGTGTCCCCGGGTACCCCCAAATTTAGGGGGGGGGTGTCAGCAATATCCCAAATTTTGGGTATAACTATTTCTTGTCGACTGATGGGCCTAACATAATATAGTGTACAGGTGATCAATATTAATATATTGTTTATTAGAATTTAAAGGTTCTGAATGAAGATTAAAGCAAGTGTTAATGATTTGACGATGCTGTGAAATTTTTAAGTTTTCTGAACATCTCCAATCAAAAAGATCTTTTATTAAATTGGTTTTTTGAGAGAATTTTATTATCAATAGAGTAATCAAATTTTACGTCTCTGTTTTCAAACCAATATGAAGAACTTCGCATTTGTTCATCGCATCTATTCATTCATTGCACTTTGCGTTCGATCAGCTAATTGCAACTGCCATTGCTTTTATTTAGTCTCACTTCTTATGGCAAATCTTCCGAGTATAAAAAATGCATTCATCCTCACTATTCAATTAAAAGAAAACCTAAAAAAAACCTTGGCGTCCTCTGCAAAAAGCTCTAATTTTTAGAATATTTTACGCAGTCAGTTAAATCAATTAATATAGACAAGGAACAAAAATGGACCTAAAACCGATGTTATTAATGTCTATAATATTTTTTTTGAAACAGTTATTAATTATTAAATTAAAAATTACTGATTTTATGGCCCCTATTTTTAAGACTTTTTTATTGAAAGTATTCCTATATTCCGTGGTTTTGGGAATTCCCGCCTGATAGTAAACCGCAGAAGATTTTCCTTTTTCCTTTATACAGAAATATGTTATATTATCTTACTTTATTTTGTTGAGCCAATAACGCAATTGTTCAATTTGTTTAAAGATATTTTTTCTTCAATTTTTATTATGAAGGAGATTAGCCCCCAAATTGAGGGACAAGAAGAGGGATTAGAAAGCGCTGCAGAGATGTTATTCGTTCGCCTAATTTTAGAAGCATGCAGTGCAGGGGAAAAAGTGAACGGGGAGTAAAAAGAAGACCAAAAATAAAAATAATAATGAACAAGCATTTATCACGTTTATGTGTTGAAATTCATCAAAAATGCAAATTAGGCTCCCCCCAGCTTTTTCGACTTGGCAAAAGGGGGGTCAGGCTCAGGGGTAGAAAAGGTGTACGCCAAAAATGGGCACCTTGGAGGAGATTACCTTCTATGACTGGTACTTTCAAAATTATAGAAGGTGAGTGTCGGGGTGGGTGTTTTTAAACGGTAAAGATGCGTCGGCAGTTTCGAGAAAATTGAAGTAGGGGAGCAAAAGAAACTTAGCCAACATATACATTTTTCTTGTTTTTAGTCAAAGCTCGCGGTCTGTTGGACAAGAATTCAGAAGAAGTTGTGAATGAAATTCACGAAGATGAATTGGAACACCTAGATCAGCCCGGTCGAGATGAACTTTATCCCAATCACGAAGCCTATCCGGCCCAACCGCCACGCTCGGGAGCTAGGTGAGATCAATCTGTGAGTCTATAAGAGTCTGCAGACCTGTGTACGGTCTGGAAATGCCCCCCCTCCCGTTTTATTGGAGGATTTGCCCCCCTCGTTTTAAACTCGGGGGGGGGGGGGGCAGTGCAGAGGTCTGAGTCTGAGGCATGCCGGCATAGAGTTTTGTCGATGTGGGTGTCAGACCTGAGCATGATCACCCCCCTCCCCGGGGCCCCCGCGGGTTCATGGCCGGGGGGGCAATTATAGGTCGCCGACCTCCGACGGCAGGGGGGTCGACACCCCGAGGTGTTTTGGTTTTTCACCTCTAGGGAAAGTAATCAGGGGAGGCGTTCTTCATCAAATAAACTCTTTAGGGGGGTGTTAGGGGGTTTTTTGGTCTTTATAGATGGGGTCTGGGTGGTCTGGAGAAGTGGGCTTTAAGGGGGTTTAGTGTTTACAATCTTAGGGGTGGCGCCATCCTCCCTACCACCCCCTATCGGTGACCTATGTGGGCAATTCCAAAATGGGGTGGCGTACGGGGGGCAACTTTTGTGAAACGCGAGGGGGGTGAAAGCAAAGGAAGAAAGAAAAAAAGAAAAAATAGAAGGGAACAAGGGACAAAAAAGCGAAAATCAGGTAAAAATAGGTCTAAATGGCTTAAAATACATTGAACTAGGCTAACAACTGCCAAGAATTGCGATGATGGCGTCATCGTCGGTCAAAAATGGCGTCATAATTTTAGGGTACTTTCCTTTTTTTGGCGAGGGGACGGCAATAGAACGGGGGGGGGGAGGCAAATCCTCCAATAGAACGGGGGGGGGGCATTTCCAGACCGTGCACAGGTCTGTTTTCGGGTTGGTTTTTTTAAAAATGAGTTTGTAAATTACACCAAAAGACACAAAAGGTATACACTATCTATGCTTAAAGTATGACAAAAAATACTTGGCTCTAAATATTTTTCCATTGCTCAAAAATTTTTTAGACTTAGGCTGAAAGCTATTATAGACATAAACACATACACAATATCACGAAGAACTCAGCACCCATCTAGTATTATAGAAGTAATTAAAAAAACATTAAACTTAATTTTACTTAAAATTAAGCTCAGA
>JASAMX010032957.1:0-38759 GCA_030248175.1 Microlaimidae sp. YZB2_3
TGGTCTCCCGTTCAGTTCGTATTGCTTAAAAAGAGAAAAAAGAAGAGAAAAAAAAGAAGAAAAAAAGACAAAAAAAAGGAAAAAGGGCCAAAACAAAGCGAAAATAAGGTAAAAAAGGTCTATTATGGTTTAGAATGCATTGAAACAGGCTGCAAAAATTTTGCGATGATGCCTGATAGCGTCATAATAGGTAAAAAATGGCGTCATAATTTTTGTGTACTTTTTCATTTTTCCGCGGGGGCGGGGGCAATAAAACGGGGGGGGGGGGCATTTTCAGACCGTGCACGGTCTGAGTACACTATTTATTGTTTTTAAATAATTATTTTGTGTTTAATTAAATAAATTACTAATATTGTGATAAAATAGTTTTATTAGGTTATTATGAAATTTACAAGACCTGTGCACTGCCCCCCCCCGGAGTTTTATTGGGAGGGGGCAATTCAAAAATGGGGGGCACGGGGGCAACTTTTTTGAAACGGAAGGGCAATAAAACGGGGGGGGGCAAGCAGGGGGAAAGAAAAAAAAGAAAAAAAGGGGAAAAAGAGAAAAAAAGAAGGGAAAAGGGAAAAAAGGGACCAAAAAAAGCGAAAATAAGGTAAAAATAGGTCTAAAATGGCTTAAAAGACATTAAAATAGGCTAACTGCAAAAAATTTGCGATGATGGCGTCATCATTGGTCTAAAATGGCGTCATAATTTTAGGGTACTTTTTCATTTTTTTGGCAAGGGGGGAATAAAACGGGGGGGGGGGCATTCCTCCAACCGTGCAGAGGTCTGTATTTACTAGAGCATCTGTAATGCCGTGCATTCAAGATCTTATTACCTGATGTGTTTTTCATGAAATGTTAATTTAATGCAATTAAAATACAAAATATATTTTTTATAAAAATAATTTTTATGAAATAAAAATGTTTGGTTTTTGTTATAATAAACTTAAAATTTTATTTAACCCAAAGGATGTAAGAATATGCTATGTTTATTATTTATCTAAATTTGGTTGGTAAGGTTAAAGGTTATTTATTATTTTGTAATAACTAAACTCCATGTTTAAAAAACATATGACATTGAAAATCCTGCTGCTGCGCGAAAATTGAAAAGATTGTCTTAAGCATGAGTGTTTTAAGCAATAGTAAGTTTAAAAAAGCAATCAAAATGTTTTTGACATAAAATTTGCGTTTTTTTACTTTTTATTTATTAAAACTAAAAAAAACACACAAAAACGATAGGGTAAAATTTACTGTATAAAAAGGATGTGTTAACAATAATTTTAAGCCTCTTTTTAAATCGTGTTTTGTTTAACCACGCCCCTATTTAAGTCCTACAGAACTTCAAAACCCGGAGCTTCAGAGCAAAAACTCGACAGCTGCACCATTTTTGTCTCTAATAGACGTTTTCAAAGGTATAAAAACGAGCTAAAAATTTTAGCTGTAAAACTTATTTTAAGGTTAAAAAAACTTTATGTTACTCGTCATAGGTGCCCGACCTACCTAGCTTAGGGGCGATATTTCCCCGGGGTAAAGGCCAACGCCCTAGGACGAAAAGGCCGCATATAATATTACATAATGGTAGGCAATGGGGGAAATGATATTCTAAAATCGCTTAAAAATGGTTCTAAAATCGTAAAAAGTGAATGGAGAGTAAAAAATAAGCTTTGTGAACAACAATTTTTTTTTCATTATGTGTTAAATTTATCAAAAAAAAAGACAAAGTTTTGAAATTTTTTGGAGTTAGTATAGAAGAAGGGGAGGGAAAGGGTGGGAAGAAGTACCTCAAAAATGAGCATCTTGAGGGGGGGGGGGTGACGTCATAACTTTTAACCGTAAAGAACAAAACCTTATTGAGAAAGTTAATAACTGAAGTTAATACTACAATAGTAAGTTGGACTCAAACGTAGCTAAACCATAATTAGCTATAAAAATCAGCTTTTGGTGATGTACCTAATTATTCCTTTGTGCTCATCGTCCAAAGTTTTCGGAAAGACTTGATAGTTAACTCGACCCATATTTTCCACGAGTATAATGAGATCATTGGGGCGGTCCGCTGTGAGCTGTATAATGCCTTTGTTAGGGGAAGAATTGCGCGTTGGCAAAAAATTTTCAATGGTTTTGATTACACGTCCGTCCAAAATGATTTGTGCTCGGTCTTTAACCACTAACTAAAAATTATAAAAAAAAATATATATTATAGTACACTATTTTCATTATGAAAAGCTCTTACAAGACTAGACTGTACAAAAAAGATAATAGACTAGAAATAATTTAAAGTGAGCCTATATTGTTAAAGTAATAATAATTCATGCCGTAGTTATATTTCTGTATAGATTGAAATCACAGCTGCTTACTCGTGTAATTATAATTATATATCAATCGATCATTCTTTTAACAACGTACGCTCGAATTCAAAAATTTTTTTAGTCCATGAGTTTTGTATATACTAAAATTTTTTTTCTTTCAGTAATTAATTTTCGCAATATTTTTGTTTTACTTTTTAAATCACTTATAAAGAACGTAATTTATTTTTTTTGTTAAAAAACAATTTTCAATAAAATACATTTTAAAATGAATTTTAACCCAATTGAAAACATTTTTCATAGCAATTTACTTCACCTGTAAATGCGATAGTTTGAGTAAGTCCGCTACAGATCTACAGTAATTTTAAAAAAGACTATAGATCGGCAGCTTTTCGAATTTGGGGGTTATATTCGATACCCCAAATTTCGGATAAAATGTGTCTCAAAATTTAGTTTGGGTTTTTTATACCCCAAATAATTCATTTTTAGCACTGGGACCCTCCAAATTTTACACAGGGGGTGTCCGGGGTACCGCCGAATTTTAGGGGAGAAGGCTGTCGGCAGATCATTCGAGATTTAAGGGGTATAACCTCGTGCTAAATGCCCACCTATGCTATAGTATTCTTTTGGTTTAGACTAACAGCTAACATTTTTCCAAATTGAAAATTAATGAAACGAAAGCGGTTAAATAAATGAAATCTAATACTTCAACTCGGGTTTCTGATCTTTAATTCAATGTGGCAGCTTACGTGGATAGTGGCGGAAGTGGCGACGGCAGGTAGTTGGGTTCGGTATGCAACGAATCCGAAGCTTTGCGTTAAGCAGGGGGCTCCCGATCGGTGGGCCAAATGTTCGCACACCAGCTCCATGGGTACCAGCTTACTCAGCGTCCAGGGGTAAATGGTCGTCAGGGCCTCTGTCAGTAGGAGGTAATGGGTCACTGGGAAGCTGCCGTAATTTTTAGTTTTTGGTCCGTCAGCTTTAACCTCGTCCATCAACTCCGGAGAATATATGTAGTCTTAACAATTACATTTTTTTCAATCCTTTTCTGTTTTAATAACATCATGTAAAATTCAATTCAATTCATGGTATTGAGCATACATGGGCACGGGGGGAGGGGGTTGGGGGGGGGGTTAACCCCCCTCCAAATTCTGAGAAGGGGGGTTTAACCCCCCCACTCAGAAGTGGGGGGGGGGGGGAGAAAAAGTTAACCCCCCCCCCAATTTTGGAAAAATGAAGAAAAAAAATGTCTTTAAAATGACTTCTAACTGCCTCCAAACTTAAGTTTTGAGGTCAAAATGAATGTTTTAAGCAATAAAAAGCTCAAAAATGCAATAAAAAAGGGCTTTTTGACCTAAAATTAGCGTTTTTTACCTATTTTTCCTTCAAAATCGAAAAACGATATGGGTAAAATACACTCCAGAAAAAAATCGATATGGGTATTTTGCGTTTCTCGGATTTTAACCCCCCCCCCCCTAATTTGGGGTTTAACCCCCCCACTCCGGACCAACTTGCCCATGTATGGTATTGAGTCGTTATTATTAAAGTGAAATTATTACATTTACCTATTTTCAATTTTGATCCTTTCCTTTGCATTTACTCAAAACACAATTTTGGGCACAACACAATCGTAAGTTGGTTAATTGAAACAAAACTGTTACAGAAAATCAAACCTTTAGTAATTTATTTAAAAAGATTTTGAAAAACTTTTAAGCAGTCCGGAGTGAGGGGGGGTTAAACCCAGATTTAGAGGAGAGAAATGGGACATAAAACATAAAAATTCGAGAAACACATTTTATCCATATCGTTTTTTTTCTGGAGAAAATAGGAAAAACAACGCTAATTTTAGGTCAAAAAGCCATTTTTATTGAATTGTTGAGTTTTTTATTGTTTAGAACGTTTATTTTGACCTTAAAACTTAAGTTTGGAAGCAGTTAGAAGTTCTTTTAAAAATATTTTTTTCTTCATTTTTCCAAAATGAAGGAAAAAAATGTCTTTTCTTCATTTTTCCAAAATGAAGGAAAAAATGTCTTTACGGAGGGGTGAACCTGTTCTTCTTCTCTCCCCCACTTCTAAGTTGAGGAGGGGGTAAACTGTCCATCTTAAAATTTTTGGGAGGTTAACTCTTTCTTCAATCCTCCTCCCCATGGGCTGTGCCCATGTATGCATTTAAGAATAAAACAAAGCGAATGACTTACTTGAGCGTTGGGCCATTTTTCCGATTAGTTTGGCTGTGGCGTAGCCTTTGGGGCCCCAGTCCCCACTTTCCGTTAGAGGGGCGTCGTAATCATAGGAGGTGATGGTAGGTCTGTAAGTGTTCTCAACCTCGTTCGCTCCGTTCAGAAAACCGAAATTCGTTCCGCCGTGAAACATGTACAGATTTAAAGAAGCCCCCCGAACTAAAACAGTTTTTTTTGTTTTTTATTTTATTTATTTAAAATTTATTTTGTAAAGTAAATTATGCAAAGGCAAAGATTACGAAGAAAGAGAAGTGGAACTGTGGAAATAAGGAATTAGCACAACTAAAAGGAGAAAAGTGAAGCTGAGAGCGAGAAAAACCAAAGTAAACTTTAATAATGACTCTCCTTTGTTCCGCTATTAGATCATTTTCAAATGAGCATAATTATGTGCTAAAGTGAGTGGGTACACACTACACAGTCAAACTTTTTGTCTTTGATTTTTATGATTATTTGTGAAAACCTTATCTCTTCTTCCTCCAATAGCCCACAAAATTGTTTTCATAAAAATATCTCTAGTGGTTTAGATGATATGATCTTTTTTACCTTGATTTCATACTTTGATTGTTAAGACTGGTGCAGTATTTGTTGAGATCTATTAGTTATCTATGCAGTGTGCTTGACAGATCACTTCTGTCGTCCCGTGTTTTTAGCAAAAAATGGAGGGTTTTTTGTACAGGAAACGCCATATATCGACAAATACTGCAGAATCTTAACGATCAAGGTATCAAATCAAAGTAAAAAATCGCCACTTTTTTGAATGAATATTTTTTAACTTAAACTTTTATAAGCATTGAAAAATCTATAAAATACAGAGTTCTCTAAGAAACGCCATTTTTGGGGAGCTATATTGTAGTTTGCCGCCTTTCCATCTTTCCATTCTTTCCATCAAGAAGACTGGTCTAGACCGTCCGGCAAGCGTCGTCGCCCTCGGCCTGGCCGTATCTCCTGAACCACTGGACATATTTGGATGAAAAAAATTTTGTGAGCTATTGGGGGCAAAAGTAAGGTTTTCACAAAAACTCATTAAAATCGAAGACAAAAAGTTTAACTCAGTACAGTACCATACATGAGCATAGGGGGGGGGAAGAGTAGGGTGGGGTTCACCCCCTAGCCTCGAAATTTTGTACCTCCCCGGAAAATAATCTAGCCCCCCTTCCCCCAAAATTTTTAAATTTCGATACCCTACCCCCTTCTGGAATTCGAAATTGACCCCCCCTCCCTTCCGAGCCCAATTTTGGGTATAAATTTAGATCAAAATTTACTGTCACAAACACAATTTTGTAGTAAAAAACAGTAGTTTTGTACTTTTTTATACATAAATAGCCTATTTTAGTATATAAAATTCTATATTAGTGCTAAAAACTTAAATAAATGATTTAGTGTGACTTTGTTTGGAAACCGGACCCCTTCTGAACCCCCTCTGGATTTCAAACTGGTCTAACCCGGATCGACCGCCCCATAAAAGCTAGGGGGCCTACGGACCCCCTCCTAACTTTCAAAGGGCCATTTACCCGGGGTAGCCACCCCCCAGCTTGCCGGTCCATGCTCATATATGTACAGTGCAGTGCCATACCCTTAAATGGTCACTTAATTTTTTAAAACAGCATTATATATTTTCCCATTTTCAGTGTGAATTAAAAAAAAGTCAGTTTACAGATAAGATTTTAAAATGAATGTTAACAATGTTTGCCCTGAGTGGGGGAAGAAGTTAGAATAGTTTTTGCAGCAAATTTTAAGTTTTTAGATTGAAATGATTTTTGTTTAAAAAACTAAAAAAATGTTATTAAGACATCACCTTATGAAAAATATAACTTTGCCGGATTTGTTGGGGGGGGGGAGGACACTTTCTAGCGGCCACGCTAATTCGAGCTGTCTTTTTGATTTTTGTAAAAATTAAATATCTACCAATTGTAAAAAGTTTCAAACTGGTTTTTACCAAAAATATCACGCAACAAGGAAGTATACTGATCTTCTGGAACTACATGATGATTTTCCATCCAATGATCAAACCATCCTGTCCAAAATTCTCCAATCATTAAAGGATCGTGGGGACGCCTTTTTCTAAAACAGAAAAAAAATTAATAATAAGATTAAAAAATATTATTATGATGCAGATTCTCAGAATTAAAATGAATTCACCGATTGATTTTAGAAACAGTGGGAATATTAAATATTAAATTAGGGAGCCAGAGGGATTGCGGTTGTTGTAAATGGCCCCGTTCTCCATTATTCTGGTGGTCGGCTTCAGTTAAGGAAACTGGCAGCTTTCTTAGGTTTCCCTACAGGGTTGTGGTGATGGCATATCCGGCTGTGCTCAGATGATGTATTTCTGAAATTTTGATGCTGTTGCTGGTTGCAGCCACAGATCTTCATTATGAGCAAAGTAAAATTTGCTGGACAGTTTAAAAGGTGTCCAGTGTCGTGGAAATTTCATTCCTTTTTTAAAAAAAGAGGAACGGGGGCGTGGGGGAAAGCCACTAACAAATGGGGTGAGCGGGGCATCACCGAGCCGTGCACATGCCTGCAGAAAACGAATCTTTCAAAATAATCTAAGCAGTAGGGTAACTGACTGAAATTCGGTCAGCCCTAATTTCGGCCACCATCTGTTTTGTGCTATGCTCATATATAGTTATGAAAAATTGTGTATGCCTAGATAAATGACATAACGATCTATGCAGCCATACACATTGCATACAATACAGCCATGCAGCCATACACAGCCATACACACATCTATGCAGCCATTTCATTTTATAATTATACGCATGACACAAGACCAGTAGGTGGCAAAAATTAAGAGACCAGACCAAACCGACTTTTTTTATAACTGAAGCTGGCTGGCGATGGATATTCCATATTACCGCTTAATACCCTATATCAACACTGTTGTTGATGTAGAAATTTAGTCAAGGCCCCACCCCTATCAGGGGATTTTAGGGAGCAGATGTGAGTTTTACATTTTTGCATCAGAATAATATTTAATAATAATATTGAAAAGGAAATAACCAGAAACAAAAAAAAAAACAAAATTGTAACTTAAGGTAAATTAAATAATAATATGATAGTTAGATAGCATAAAAAGATCAAAGAAATAGAGGTAAAAGACATAGATATAAGTGTAAAATAAGATGGTGTAAGCTAACTAAAGGCTAGTTTACCTTATTCAAGTCAGTTACACGTCTTCCCACTAATCAATCATCTACTCCACTATGCTTTTGATACTTACTCATATTTACCTCCAAAACAAAAATGCAGAATCCATAAAAGAGGAAGCTTTTGGCACGGTAATCTCAAATCAAAAGACTTTGCACCAGGACTAACAGCTAGAACCCCATTGCAAATGAATACATATACTACAGATCCGCTTAATTCAACTCTAGAGCTAATTAAAACAGAAACTTTCCCAATCCAGTCAGACAAAAAATTAACCTTAATATACAACCCAAATAACTGGATATACAATTTTACAGATGCATCTAAACGATCTACCAATTATGCTGGAATCGGGATGTGTGGTTATCACAACAACCAATGTTTTTTTTTACCAGACCAATTTTAAGTGAGTTACCCTCATCTCTTAAATGTCAGAAAGAAGCCATGAAAATTTTGTCGCGAGACAAACGATGACTTTATTAACTTGCTTTAGATAATAAATAAAAAAATTTACTTTTTTTATAAATTATACAGTAAGAAATTCGAAATAAGAGCGAAAATAAAATAACCATACTCACGCATAGTAATTCAATGCGTTTTCAGGATCGTCACGCTCATTGACTGTAGCCAGTACTCCTTCAATGGATCCAGACTCAAACTTCCCATCTTTCCAACCGTCGGAAGTGAACAGTCTTTCTGTGATACCCAAGGAAAGAAGCAGGTCTCTAGAATAGTAAGTGAAGACAAATTTAATTATGGTTTCAAGTTACATAAAGATTGCAAGGATAATAAAATTCATTTATGGTCAGGGTCACATTCATTTTACGTGACCGAGGGGGTATAGGTATACCTCCTCCCTCGGTGGACATAGCTCATAGGTAGACAGCCTCCCGGATTTTGGGGGGGGGTCGGGTCATACCCGACCCCCCAATATTGGTGTCCCAAAATTTTTTGGGGTATACATC
Organism: Microlaimidae sp. YZB2_3; assembly: GCA_030248175.1. NCBI lineage: Eukaryota > Metazoa > Nematoda > Chromadorea > Desmodorida > Microlaimidae > Microlaimidae sp. YZB2_3. The sequence continues at coordinate 8,646 of JASAMX010032957.1, forward strand.
AAATACCCCATTTTTGGCGTTTTTAGTACTGGGATCCTTGAAATTTTAGGAGGGTGTCCATAGGTGTTTTTATTTTGGGGGGATAGGGGTCCACCCCCGCTAGATCCAAAATTTCGGATACCCCCTAGAAAAAATCCAGCCCCCTTCCCCCAAAGCTCGAGAGTGGTCCGGTCTGACCCCCACCCTAGCAAGGCTGACCCCCCTCCCACCAATTTGGAAGTATAAGTTTTTATTTACTGTCAAAAATACGGTTTTTTTTAGTTAAAAACATTTATTAGATACACTTTTTAGGCCTAAATAGGCTGTTTTAGTATATAAAATTCAATATTAGAACTAAAAACACTTAAATTGTTGATTTAAAAAAACTTTGTTAAAATATCAGACCCCCCTGGACCCCTCCTAAAAAATTTTGGCCTTCCACCCGGGGGTGGACCCCCCCAAGCGGACCTGACGAAAAACACCTATGGGGGTGTCCGGAGTACCCCCAAATTTTAAGGGGGGGTGTCGGCTATAATCGCGATTTTTTTGGGGGTATAACCCCCCACCCAATCCTCCCCCTGTCCATCTTTGGGTATACCCCCTCTCCCCCACGAAATTTCAACATTTTTACAAAGCAATATGTTAGCATGTAGTGATTAGTCAAACAGATTTTAGCATGTAATCCCGCTTGTTTTACCGGAAACTGACCAGATTACCTGGTTTTAGTTCTAGGCATCATGCTGTAAAACAGCTATAAAGCCCTTATTGAAATGACTATTATAGGAAATGTTAATTTGGCACCTAAACTATTGGATATTGGGCCATTTCCTTCAGTTTTGTTTATTTATAACAAGTATTTATAACAAGTCACTAAGATGACAACCACTTTTTGTATTTAGTAAGGTTTGTGTAAATATATATCTAAAAAAGTATTAAGATTAGTATTCTTATGTTACCATGTATGTTTTATTTGTGGTTGCCACATCTTCTACACTGGAACATAGAGAGGGAAGACAGATCACTGTGAACTGTGTCATGTAATGGGCGTTATGGAGCGTTTTGCCGCTAACATTGTTTCTGTTCGAGTTTTATAAAGCAAAACGTGTTACAAATTCCCAGACGTGTGCACTGCCCCCCCCGGGGTTAAAACGGGGAGGGGGCAATTCCAAAAGGGGGGGCCCGGGGGGGCAACTTTTTTGAAACGGGGGGGGCAATAAAACGGGGGGGGCAAGCAGGGGGGAAAGAAAAAAAAGAGAAAAAAAGGAGAAAAAAGAGAAAAAAAGAAGGGAAAAGGGAAAAAAAGAGAAAAAAAGAAGGGAAAAGGGAAAAAAAGAACAAAAAAAGCGAAAATAAGGTAAAAATAGGTCTAAAATGGCTTAAAATACATTGAAATAGGCTAAAAACTGCAAAAAATTCGCGATGATGGCGTCATCATAGGTCAAAAATGGCGTCATAATTTTAGGGTACTTTTTCATTTTTTGGAGGGGGGGGGGCAGTAAAACGGGGGGGGGGGGAAAAATCCTCCAATAAAACGGGGGGGGCATTTCCAGACCGTGCACAGGTCTGAATTCCGAATTAAATTTTTTTTAGTCACACCGACTTGGCTCATTTTTCCATAGCGGTAATGCTCACTTTATTCTTTTCGCCGTCCAGATTATAGGTGGGCAAAAAGGGGGGGTGTTGGTGGGTTATACCCCCAAAAATCCCGATTATATTCGACACCCTCCCCCCTAAAATTTGAAGGTACCCCGGAAACCCCCCCCCCTAAAAATTGGGGGGGGGTCCCGGTACTAAAAACGATAAGATTGTGGTATTTGATGTATACACCCAAAAATTTTTTTACGACAACCCCCTTCCCAGGGGTCGGGTATACCCCCCAAAATCCGGGAGGCTGGCCACCTATGGTCCACATCTTTTCTGTAGTTACATCTACAAGCTATAGTTATTACAGAAAATGGCAAAAAATAAACTTTATTATTACTTCTATTGAAAACACAAAAGTAAAATTTTGTTCACTCGCAAAATTCACAAATATGAATTTCTAAGATGCAGCAGATATCTAAAAAAATGACAATATATTGTATAGTTTGGCACCAGCTATTTTTGGGTACGCCGAGTTGAACCCTTTTCTAATTAATTAAAATGTTACATAAGTTACCTAATCCAAACCATGTGGTTATTGTCATGTCGATAGCTACCATATTCATTTTCAACTTGAACCATTATAATAGGACCTCCTTAAATTTTAAAATTCTGAAAATATTAAAATATTTTCTAATAAATAATAAGTTTTTATAATGCAGGTTTGAAACATAAATTTTTTTATCAAGCAAAAAAATCTGTACGTGTGTTGCGTGTTTTAGATTTAAGATTATTTAACGTGTAACTATACAGTTAGGATACCCTGTCGGTTTTTGTGTATAACTCGTGCCGTACGTGACGGACAGAAGCAAACTATATGTTGGGAGAAAGGGTATTTTTTTCTGGTCAGTTCCGTATCCTTAACATTTTGGTGGACTATTCCACGCCGAGATAGGCTTCGTTAAAAAAGGCATTTTAAAACAGTTTTTCCCAATTTAACAGAACCAGAGTACGTAATAAAAATGTAACTCAAGGTAGATACACCAAATGTACATGCCCACAAAAATTTCCAGCGAAATCCCTACTGTTGAAGTTTTTAATTTCGTTTTATTGCTAAAATTGTTGAAATAAAAATAAAAAGAAGTAATAGAATAAATTTCGTTAAAAATTAAAAACTGGCTCAGAATTATCGTACAACTGCTGTGTTAAAAGTTGGGAACAAACTAATTCCTATCAAATGACTAAACTTTCATTTATATTTTTTTGATTTGACGTCGGGAAATAACATTTTGAATCGTTTGTTTAAAGGTAGTTTTTAAGAAAGAAACTCAGACGGAGCAGTAGCCGAGTGATTAGAACGTCGCACTCGGAATCCCGGAGCTCTACGTTCGAACCCCCCTCGGCAATATTTTCAACCGCAAAAAAGTGTGTTTTTTTTAATTTTTAACTTTTAATTAAAAAAAGTGTTCATTATTCAACACTGTATTCAACCCCGAGCACGTATTTTGACGAAAAATTGGTATACAGTCAGAATGCCCCCCAAGGGGGGGGGGGTCGCAACCCCCCAAGTGCCCCCGGGGGGTCGAATTGAAAAACGGCGGTCGGACTCGTCATCAGGACTTCCGAAACCTCAGAGTACATGTTTTGGGGAAAATTTGAAATTGTGAAATTTTTGCAACTGTATCGTTCTACCTTAAGATTTAAAATATGTTTTAAAATAATATGCACATTACATTTTAGGACCTTTTTAGGTTTTCTTATCTAATACTTCTGAAAAACATTCTCCTAAAATTAAAACTAGGGTCAAACTTGAGAAAAAAGGGTTTAATAGTAAATAGACCCCAGGAAACTTGATCCTGCTCCCACAGTTGATGACTGTGATAAAATCGCAGATTAGTTAATTAAATGTGTTACATCAAAAAAAAAGACGTTTAAACTCGCCAAAAGTAAAAATCTTAGGCAAATCCTAAAAATCGAACAAATATTTATCATGATAACCTTGTATTTAATAGTGTATTTTTGAAGATATGCTTGTTTTTTTGTTCCGAAAATGATTTAGTGCCAATGAAGATGCACACGTATATTGGACACACGTGTCACAAGAGTTTACACAAGTCAGGATTAAATTCGAGTAAATTTTTGGACTGGGAGTTTATATTTATTGAAAAACAAGGGGGAAGGTGGACGTGGGGTCCAACCACCCCCTTCCCTAGCTTCGAAATTTTGGGGCCCCCCTCTCCTAGAAAAAAATTCAGGGGCCCCCATCCCCATACATGAACATGGACCGACAAGCTAGGGGGTGGCTACTGAAAAGCTGGGAGGGAGTCTGGGGGGCCGTACGCTATTTTGGAGAGGTAACCAGGGGTAGATCAGTTTGAAATCTAGAGGGGGGTCAGGAGGGGTCCGGTTTCCAAACAAAATTTTTTTAATTCCTTGATATCAGTTTTTTAGCACTAATTTAGAATTTTATACACCAAATTAAAAAAAATTTCGGGGAGGGGCCCTGGATTTTTTAAAGGGGGAGTGGTCTAAAATTTCGAGGACATGGGGGGGACCCCCCTATGCTATGCTCATGTATGCCCTCCCCCCAGATTTTTGAATTTTTTACTTCTGACCTTCCTCTAGAATTTAAAATTTGACCCACCCACTCGAGAAAATTTTAACTACTTTTGTATACTAAATTTTCTACCAAAAACGTGAATTTGTAACACAAATTCATGTTTTTAAACTCTTTTTATACCAGAATATCGCTTTTGATTCAGTAAAATGTAGTATTATCTTATAAAAAACAATTATTAAACCTTTAATGGCTGAAAAGTATTTTGCTTCGTACATTGGACGGACCCCAGCTGACATCACTCTAGGTTTCATAATTTTCCACGTTGGGTCGACCGTCCTAAAAAGCTAAGGGGGGGGGGGGTTCGACCCCTCTCCTAAATTTTGAAATGTCATTTACCCGGGGTAAAGACCTCCTCCAGCTTCGGTGACCGTGTTCATATATGATTATCTGCAGCCCTGCGGCGATCAACAGCTGGGGATCAAATTTTCAAAATCCGATGCTTTTACACCGCTATGATCTGTAGCAGACCTGTGCACTGCCCCGGGTTTTATTGGGGGGGCATTGCAAAACGGGGGGCTTTGGGGGGCAATTTTTTTGAAATGGGGGGAGGCAACAAAACGGGCGGAAAGCAGGGGAGAAAGAAAAAAAGAAGAAGGAAAAAGGAAAAAAAGGACAAAAAAAGCGAAATTAAGGTAAAAATAGGTCTAAAATGGCTTAAAATGCACTGAAATAGGCTAAAAACTGCAAAAATTTCGCGATGATGGCGTCATTATAGGTCAAAAATGGCGCCATAATTTTTGGGTACTTTTTCATTTTTGGGCGGGAGGGGGCAATAGAACGGGGGGGGAATCCTACAATAAAGCCGGGGGGCAATTTTAGACCGTTCACAGGTCTTACCTGTAGTTAATATTTAGGAAGACTCACAGTGCTGTCTTTTATTAACGTGGTTAGTAAAAACTTGACCATCGTGATCATACATGGGCACGCGCACAAGGAGGGGGGTTAGAGGGGAGGGGGTTAACCCATACATGAGCAAGTTGATCCGGAGTGCGGGGGGAGGTTAAACCTCAAATTAGGAGAGGGGGTTAAAATCCGAGAAACGCAAAATACCCATATCGTTTTTTTTTCTGGAGTGCATTTTACCCATATCGTTTTTTTATTTTGAAGGAAAAATAGGTAAAAAACGCTAATTTTAGGTCAAAAAGCCCTTTTTATAGCATTTTTGAGCTTTTTATTGCTTAAAACATACATTTTGACCTCAAAACTTAAGTTTTGGGGCAGTTAGAAGTCATTTTAAAGACATATTTTTCCTTCATTTTTCCAAAATTGGGGGGGGGGTTAACTTTTTCTCCCCCCCCCCACTTCTAAGTGGGGGAGTTAAACCCCCCTTCTCAGAATTTGGGGGGTTAACCCCCCAACCTCCCTGCCCATGTATGGGTTAACCCCCCAGATTTGGAGAAGGAGGTTTAACCCCCCACTCAAAAGTGGGGGGAAACGGTTACCACCCCAATTTTGGAAAAATGAAGAAAAAATGTCCTTAAAATGACTTCTAACTGCCTCTAAACTTATTTTTTGAGGTTAAAAGAAATGTCTTAAACAGTAAAAAGCTCAAAAATGCAATAAAAAGGGCTTTTTTACCTAAAATTAGCGTTTTTACCCATTTTTCTTTAAAATCGAAAAACTATATGTGTAAAATGCACTCCAGAAAAAACCAATATGGATTTGGGGTTTAATCAAATCCCCACTCCAGATGATGATGATGATGATGATGTATGATGATCGTGATGTATGATCGTGATGCCAGCCTATGACACTATGTTTGACTTGGTATTGGCAGGTTAGCACGTTGTTGGCATAATTTATGTCTTCTACTGCAACTAAAAACCCACTAAATTTTTGCCTAATTAGTAATTACTAACGTCGCGGAGTGTAATTTTGATTCATTTACTACTCTAAAAACTTAGTAAAAACAAAAATTGCCATTAATGTTTTAAAATGCAAAATAAAAAATTAGCAACAAGCAATCTAAAAAATAACCTTGGGATTTTTGTAGAGAAATGATTTGTGGAATTAACTTTGAAAACCAGTTTTTTACTGCGTTTGTATAATTCTGGTAGTTGGTTCTCACTTTCATGTTAGGGTCCCGTAAAAGCCACGCTGGTAAACCGCCTAAAAATTTATTTATTGTAATATAAATTATATTAATAATGATCACAAGAGAAAAAAAGAAAGGGTGGGGTCCACCCATAGGTGAGGGTTTGGGAAGCTAGAGGGGTAGTTACCAGGGGTAAATCGAATTTTGAAATCTAGGAGGGGGGTCTGGGACTCCTCTAGCTTTTAAGGGGTTGTTGTTGTTGTTCATAGCCGGGGGCATCAAAAAGTGTATTTAAACACTGTTTTTAACTAAAAAACCGTGTTTTTAACAATAAATAAAAAATATACTTCCAAATTGGTTGGAAGGTGGGGTTAGCCTCGCTAGGGGGAGTCAGGCCGGACCGCTCTCAAGCTTTGGGGGGGAGAGAGGGGGGGCCCTGGATTTTTTCTAGGGGGGGTCAAAAATTTTGGCTCTGGGGGTGGACCCCTCTGTCCCCCCAAAAAACACCTATGTATAAAAAGGTGTTTGACGTCATGAGGTTTGCCCCTGCAGTTGTTCGTTTTTAATGGAGTTGTCGATTCTAGATTTGAACGAGTTGAGGTGGTGATGTCTGCATCTAAGTTGTGCCAGGAGGGTTCTTGACTTCATGGGGAGTTGTTGCTTGCTTATGTTGATTGGTGGCGGTTTTCTTTTTAATAGTGCGTTAGGTTGGAGTTGCAAAATGTTTTCTTTGATGAAATATGAGTGGATCTTTGATTGTATGGTTTTTTCTGTAAGCATATGTTTGTAGAATCTTTTGGCTGTTGGTCTGAGTTTTGATTGGAGGGTATGTTTCATCTCTCTTGGTCTATGGTTATTGGCTGTGATTCCATTAGATGGATGTGTTGGCTGCATGGTTTTTGCAAAAAATTGTGTTGAAAAAAGATTGGTGTGGCTTTCAATTGGTAGGACTTTAGTCTCTTGATGAAGATGGTCAGTTGGGGCCATTTTGTGGCAGCCGGTTGCTATCCTGAGGGCCATGTTTTGTGTTGATTGTAGCTTTTGAAAATGAGATTTTGATAGATTGGGTGACCATATTTGGGGCTCTGTAGTTCAGAATTGGGCGTCCTATAGCTTTGTAGAAGGTGACTATTATTTCTTTTTGTTTGCCCCAGCTGGTACCAACCAGGGCTTTGAGAATGTTATTGTGCCTGGATGCTTTGTTGTTTATGTTGGTGGCATGGTTATTGAATGTTAATTTTGGATTGAAAGTAACTCCCAGGATTTTGGGGTTTTTGTTTAGTGGCAAAAGTTTGTTGTTTATGGTCACCTTTGGGTGGTAGTTAAATTCTTGTGATGAAGAGGAAAAGATGGTAACTGTTGACTTTTCTGTTGATAGTTTGAGGTGGTTTTTATCCAGATATTGATTTAAAATGTTGAGGTAGTTGGTGAGATCGAGTTCCATTTTAGTAATCTTGTTTCTGGTACAGTAAACTTTGGTATCATCAGCATAGAAGACTATTTTGACATTAGTTGGTAGAGGTGGTAGGTCAGAAATATAGAAATTAAAGAGGGTTGGTGAGATTATGGAGCCTTGGGGAACTCTTTTTTGAACTATCCTGGCTTTGGAGGTGGAGTCTCTGAAATTGTTTTGCTGGTTCTGCCTCTAAGGTAACCACTTAGCCATCTGATGAGGAAGGCTGGAAGTGTGCTGTTGGCAGTGGCGTGCCTAGGGGGGGGGGCGGCCGCCCCTTCCCCCAAAATCCCATGAAGCTAAATTTTTTTGTAACGGGGGACCTGTACGTTTTTTTAAATTTTGGGAGAGAAAAACTTTTTTCTTTAATATTAATACAGAAACTTTTCTGATGCATTCCAAAAGCATATTAATAGTCAAAATTTTTTTTTGTACCTACTACAATCCGCCCCCCCTCCAAAATTTTTTTTTCATACTACAATCCGCCTTTCCCCAAAATAAAACTCTGGGTATGTCCCTGCTCCTAGTAGAATGCTATTCTGATTATTGAGGATATGGTCATAGGTGGGCAGGGGGGTTGGGGGGTTATACCCCCCAAAATTTCGGATTTTGCTGACACCCCCCCTTAATTTGGGGTACCCAGAGACACCCCCCCCCCAAATTTGCCTCCCGGGGAAAAAATTTTTAAGCATTATAAAAGGACTAAAAAAATTAATAATTCACTCTCCGCGCTTTGCGCGGAGAGTTAATTAATTTATAATAATAATAATTTATTAATTAATAATTTATTAATTCCCAGTTTATCTTAGTTTTTCAATTACAAATCGATTATCCCGTTAAGTAGTTAAAAGGTATAGTTTAATAAAACTACTATAAACACTATTATCCACGTTTTAAATGTGTAGGTATAAGAAACCTTAAATTTTGTAATAAATACAGACCTGTGCACTGCCCCCCCCGGGGTTAAAACGGGGGGGGGCAATTCCAAAACGGGGGGGGGCACGGGGGGGGCAACTTTTTTGAAACGGGGGGGTGCAATAAAACGGGGGGGGAAGCAGGGGAAAGAAAAAAAAGAGAAAGAAGAAAAAGAGAAAAAAAGAAGGGAAAAGGGAAAAAAGGGACAAAAAAAGCGGAAATAAGGTGAAAATAGGTCTAAAATGGCTTAAAAATCATGAAATAGGCTAAAAACTGCAAAAAATTCGCGATGATGGCGTCATCATAGGTCAAAAATGGCGTCATATTTTTAGGGTACTTTTTCATTTTTTGGCGGGGGGGGGGCAATAAAACGGGGGGGGCAAATCCTCCAATAAAACGGGGGGCATTTTCAGACCGTGCACAGGTCTGTAAATATCATCTGGAATTAAAATTTCAATTGTATTTTAGCGCCTTAAATTAAAAATTTTCTCCCCTGGGGGGCATTCTGCTCCCCGGAGCCCCTGACAAGGGGCTCCGCCCATAGGTGGACAGCCTCTCGGATTTTGGGGGGGTATAAGGGGGGGGGGTCAAATTTTAGGGGGGTGTCGGGCAAGACCCAGATTTTGAGGGGGGTGTACCCAATATTTCCGCGCTGCCTTAAAATGGGCTTAAAACGCATAAAAAAACAAAAAACAAGCTTATAAATGCTTTAAAACTGTGTAAAATTAAAATAAAACCTTATTGCAGCTTATAAATTTTATTTTTTAATTCTTTTAATTATAATGTGTTTATATATTCTTATAATTAGATTAGAAATCATAGTTTTTTTAATAATTATGTAATAATAGAATAGTAATTTTATTGTCTTGATTATAAAGTCAAGTATCACAAACTTTTTAATCCATAATTTTACATTTAATTAAAGATTATATACATACATGGGAGTACCCAGGGGCAGTGGCGTAGCCAGGATTTCATTTTGGGGGGAGGTCTGGGGGGAGAAAAAGTTTCATAGAAGCGGCGCACAGCCGACGCGCAGCGTCGGCCGGAGGGTCTGGCGGTGTCCTCCCAGCCGCCGGAGGCGAAAATTTTTAGAAATATGTACTAAAACCTGCTTAAAAATCGTCCCCTGGTGATAGCGCAAACACACATTTTACTTTATTTTTTTTACCTAATTTATATACAATTTTGTTTAATCTTCAAAATTAATATGGCGATGAGATAAAATCAAATTGTATATAACAAAACTATTTATTGCCTGATGTCTTTAAATTTTGCGTATGAATATGGTTAAAGTTATAGTACTCTAACAAAAATAGTACTGATAACATAGGTGTACTATAATATAAATTTATTTTATTGAATAATAAATATATTTTTAAATATATTTTTATGGAATAATAGGAAAAAAATGAAGTAATAACACAAACAATGTAGTAAAGACTCCGCGGGAAGCGCAGAAAATTTTTTTAGTCCCTTTATAACACTTAAAAATTTTTCTCCGGGAGGCGAATTTGGGGGGGGTGTCAGCAAAATCCGAAATGTTGGGAGGGGGGTATAACCCCCCTGCCCACCTATAGCTCCGCCCTTTGACCCCGCTGGAGGGCTCCCACCCCCCAGACCGCCCCCCCCCTTCAGGGTTAGTAGTGCCTCCCAGAGCGCCCCCCCCAAATGAAATCCTGGGCATGCCACTGCAAAAGGGGGGTCTAACCCCAAATTTTTCCCTTTGCCGACCTAAAAGAGGGGTCTAGACTCCCTTGACTACGCCCATGTATGTAATCTTTAATCAAATATAAGATTATGGATTAAAAAGTTTGTGATACTTGACTTTATAATCAAGACAATAATATTACTATTCTATTATTACGTAATTATTTAAAAAAACTATGATTTATAAACTAATTTAAAAATATATAAACACATTATTATTACAAGAGTTAAAAAAATAAAATTTATAAGTTGCAGTAAGGTCTTATTTTAATTTTACACAGTTTTAAAGCATTTATAAGCTTGTTTTACGTTTTCTTACGCGTTTTAAGCCCATTTTAAGGCAGCGCGGAAATATTGGGTACACCCCTCTCCGAATTTGGGTTTTGTCGGACACCCCCCCCCCCGAAAATTTGACCTCCCCCCCAAAAAAAAAATCCGGGAGGCTGCCCACCTATGGATATGGTTGATGTCTGGTTGGTAGTTGGCGTTGCAAGAGCTGGAAGGAGGAATATAAATGTTGAAGATAAAAGATTCAAATTGTTGAGAAGGATTTGCAGGTCAAGTATTTCTGCGTGGGGGTCATTTCGTTGTATATCCAAAGTTTTGACGTTGATAGAGTGATGGACGAAAAAGAGCAGATCGCCTACATTGGAATCCTGATCTTTCCTGAGAGTTTTGTAACTTGCGATTTTGGGGTCTTTAGATTTACTAGATAGTTTTGACTCTTGGGTAGCAGCGATATAAATGCTGTTTTTGACAAAAAAGTTTGTGAGCTTTTGTATTTTGTTAAAAAATTCACTGGCGTTAAATTGCAAAATGTTTATAGTAGTTTTTAGTGGTTGTAGACGGTTGAGTAGATGAAGTGCATCAGTTACAGAGAAAATTTTGGTTATAGTTTTGTAGACTGTTAAATTGGAGCATTTTAGGTGTAACCAGTTTTTACATTTGTTGCACTGGACACTATTTCTGTAAATATTTATGCCGCAGTGCGCACATGGAAAAATAGTTTTAGGCGGGCTGGGGTTGGGATGAATGTTCCCGGACCCACGACATGGCTATCAGTAACAGCGGCAGCCAGGATGGCTGCCGCTTAGCAGGAAAAAATGAATGCAGTCAGGCACAAAGTGGAAACCTTTGTGCTCTGGAAAAAGATTGAACGGTATTGGCCTTCTCTTCCTGGATGAATCCATTCTGGTCCAGGTAGAATCGCTGCGTAGAAGCTCCATTGTTGACTCTAAGGGGGGGGGGCGACCCGGGGTGCAAAATTTTGAAATCTAGAGGGGGGTCAGGTGGGGTCCGGCGTGCAAAGCAAAACAGTTTTAAACCATAATAACTTAATTGTTCTTTTTATAGGATAATACTATATTTTATTGAATAAAAAGAAATATTCTGGTGTAAAAAGGGTGTAAAAACATAAATATGTGTTAAAAATTCACGTTTTTGGAAGACAATTTAGTATAAAAAAGTACCTAAAATTTTCCAAAGGGGGGAGAGGGGGGCGGCGTAAGATTTCAAATTCTAGAGGGGGGTCAGGGGTAAAAAAATTCGAAAATTTAAGGGAGGGGGCCCTCCTAGATTTTCGTCTAGGGGGGTCCCAAAATTTCGAGGCTAGAGGGGGTGGACCCCACCCTGTTTCCCCCTTTCTCATTTATGGGTCCACCCCATACATGAGCACGGGGGGAGGAGGAGTTTGGGGATTAAACCCCCTAAATTCTGAGATGGAAGTGAAACCCCTCACCCCCTCCCCCTCTCTCTCAGAAGTGGGGTGGGGGAAAAATGAAGAAAAAAATATCTTTAAAATTATTTCTAACTGTCATTTTTAAAGTTTTAAGGTCAAAATCAGTGTTTTAAACAATAAATAACTCAAAAATTCAATAAAAAAGGCTTTTGACCTAAAATTAGCGTTTTTACCCGTTTTTCCTTCAAAATTGAAAAAAAAGATATAGGTAAAATGCACTCCAAAAAAAAAAAACAAACGATCGGCAATAAAATGCGTTTTTCAAATTTTAACACTCCCCTTAAATCTGGGTTGAATCCCCCCCACTCCGGACCAACTTGCCCATGTATGGTCCACCCCATAGCATCAAAATTTGCCCATCCCCCTCCCTGCTCCCTCTGCCCCAGAAAAAAATCTAAAGCCCTCACCACCCTCCCCCTATCCAGCTTGCCCAAAATGTCATAATTATTTTCTATTTTCAGGTTAATACGACTTTTGTTTAGTTTTACCTAAACTGCTAAAAAAACCTAACCTACCAAAATCTAGTTCTGCGCAGATATATGGTCCTGGTCGTAAAATTACAAGTAGGCCTTCTTCCTGAGCGGTTTTTATAAATTTTGGAAGATCCAAGTAGGAAGAAAAGTTAAAACTATTGGGAACTGGCTCGTGCAGATTCCAGGCTACATAGGTTTCTACCGTGTTTAAACCACAAGATTTAAGCTTTCTGAAAACAAAAATAAAATAATTACCAGAGACAACGGCATTAAATCCAGACCTGAGTTGAGCACTGCTTCTTAATATTTTTTGTTATGTTATTTTATGATATAAAAATGCTTAATTAGGTTAAAAGTGCTAAACTTTACTTCAGTTAAAGGTGTGGTGCGAAAAAAAATTTTTTGTCTTCGATTTTGATAATTTGTTTTAAAAACCTTACTTCTGTCCCCAATAGCCCACAAAAATTTTTTCAACAAAATATTTCCAGTAGTTCAAAAGGTATGACCCCCCAAAAATGGAGTTTTTCGACATTTTTGTACGTGAAATATTGCTGAATGGGTATTGCAATTTAAATTACAAAAATACGTATTCAAAAAAGCGGCTACTTTCTACTTTAATTTGATACCTTGATCGTTAAGATTAATGCAGTGTTTGTCGAGATATTGCGTTTTTGTACAAAAAAATTTCAATTTTTTCGCTAAGAACACAAAGTGAAGGAAATAAAGGCTGTTCAAACTTCACAAGATCACTGCCGTCGTTTGGTGCTTTTAACAAAAAAAATTGCGGGTACAGGAAGTACAGGAAGTAATACAGGAAACGCAATATTTCAACAAATATTTCACCAATCTTAGAGTATTGCACCGATCAAGGCAGGGACGTAGCCAGAGTTTCATTTTGGGGGGGGGCGGATTGTAGTACAAAAAAAATTTCGCCTAATAACCTATTATCTAATGTTTTTAGCGGTAAAAACATGTTTTCTTAGTTAAAAATTACATAAGCACACATTGGCAGAGCCTGGATTTTACAAAAAAGGAATTTAGAGACGTTAGTTTCAGACCCCTTGGCTAAACCCACATTGTAAACCAAAGCACATAAGCAGCATCTTGGCTCCATGTTTTCTAGGGTACCTACCTATATGAAAAAAATCCGAGCCAATGCTATAAGCGGCAGGAAAATTTAGGAGGGGAGAGGTACATAAATCAACCAATATGATTGTTTGTTTTGCTTTCTGTGTAGTACTTATTACTTATAAAAATTATTGTACTAACTTTGAAATAACATTAGCATCAGGCAACATAAATAACGAGATATATAACGGCCGCCCCCCCCCCGCCCAACCACTATCCTTATTTTTCCTCCTGTCCGACCGTTTCGGGGGGGGGGGCGGCCGCCCCCCCCCCTGGCTACGTCCCTGGATCAAGGTATCAAATTAAAGTATAAAGTAGCCGCTTTTTTTGAGTGCATAATTTGTAACGTAAATCGTTATGCCCATTGAGCAATCTGTCACGTATATAATTGCCAAAAAACGCCATTTTTGGTGGGTCATACATAACTCCTGAACCACTGAAGATATTTTATTGAAAAAAAATTTTGTGGGTTATTAGTGGCAGGGGTAATGTATTTACAAAAATTATCAAAATCAAAGACAAAAAGTTTGACTCCATATCATACCGCACCTTTAATGAATTTATGGCGTAAATCTTACACTTGTGTAAGATTGTGTTGACTGGTGTAAGATTGTATTAACATTGTAATTATGTTGTAACACAATGTTTTTATTGTAAGGTCAACGTTGTTGAGATTTGATTATAGTTCCTCATAAACTTCAAAATAAAATATTTTAAAATAAAATAATTTTGCTACATTGTAAAATGTGTTTATATGCGGCACTTGGTGAATTAGTCACAAAAACATTAGAAAAAATATTTTAAAAAAATTAAGATTTACTCATTGTAGTTCGCAAGTAGGGTGGTACTGGAATAAAATGAAGACTGGAGAGCACTTTTATAACCATAATATTACAACACACCTTTATTTTCATTTTCTGAATCTTAGTTTTCTATTTTAAATTTCAAACAAAATAGGTATTCTTTAAGAAAATATTTGATTACAATTGTTTTTAGTTATAGGGTAGCTGACTTAATTTCGGCCACCTTTTTTATTTTTTTGGATAATTTTTTTCTGGTTTTTCCAATCGACCCAAAATTTGGTCTAAAAATCAAACTATAGCTATTTTTGTTATTCCATTGCAAAATTTTTGAATTTCTGTTACACTTAAAGATCAGTGGAGGTTTAAAGTTCTGTTTTTATAGTGGCCGAAATTTAGGCGCGAGCCATTAACTTCAGCCACCTAGAAAAAACTCGCTGTAACTATTGCCAAAACGAACAATAAACGTTTTTAAAGGTTGCTTAAATTTATCCTTTGGTATTGTTTTTGGTACATATAATTTAATTTTTTCCCGTTTGCATACTTTCATAGTTATTAGCAAGACTTTAAATAATTATGTCAAAACCTTAAAAAACATGTTTTAGTAACCTGCATTTTTTTGTTGAATTTTTATTTTTGGCTTAAAAATCCGTCAAAAAAGTCATACGAGCTAAAAAATTCTTTATAAATACGGTAGTACGATAATATTTAAAAACAGCAGAAAAGTGCAGGTTCTTTCATCTAAATTTTAGGATAGCCGAAATTAACGGAATCTTAAAATGCGCAGTTAGTTAAACGCATTGCAAAGTGATTTTGAAGAAAATATCAAAACATGAAAATTATCACTTTGAGCCTTAAATAAAAGATATTTTAAGGTTATATAGTGCTTCGTTTTAAATTTGATGCAGTTTAAACACAAAGCAAAAATTAAAAAATCATCAAAAATTCACTTTTTGTATAAAAATGTTGATAATGCAGAATAACAAAAATAAAAAAAGTTTTGCGAAAACACTTTATTCAACATTAATCCAGTTACTTTTATGCTAGTTCTTTTGTGTTTTTAAAATAAGCCAATTTTCTAACACCCTAAATTGGTGGCCGAAATTAAGGCCTGGCCGAAATTAAGTCATATACCCTACTTTCAAAAAAACTTAATAACCGTTTTTCCATCAATACAAAATAAATTTAGAAATGTCAAAAAAACCTTTAATTTTAGGGGAAGTGTACATCATAGTTAATCGATTTTTGAACTCGCCCCCCCTTAATTTTGAAAAAATAAAGAACTCTCTTTAAAATGACTTCTAACTGCCTCAAAACGTAAGTTTTGAGGTTAAATTTAGTGTTTTAAGCAATAAAAAGCTCAAAAATGCAATAAAAAGGACTTTTTGATCTAAAATTAGCGTTTTTTACCTATTTTTCCTTCATAATCGAAAAATGATATGGGTAAAATGATTTCTCGAATTTTACCCTCCCTCTCGAAATGGGGGTGTGAGGGGAGAGAGCCCCCCAGCGGGGTCAATGGGCGGAGCCCCTTGTCAAAAGGGTTTGGGAGCAGAATGTTCCCCGCGGGAGAAAATTTTTAATTTAAGGTGCTTAAATACACTAGAAATTTTAATTCCAGATGATGTTTATTACAATATTTAAGGTTTTTTATCCTTTTACATTGAAAACATATGTTTAAAACGTTAAGAAAAGATTAATGTGTTTATAGTAGTTTAATTTAACATGAATGCCTTAACTATTAAACGGCATAATCAATTTGAAAAACTAAGATAAATTTTTATCTATCAATTTAAACTACCCGCGAAGCGGCGAAAATTAGGTTTTTTGACTATTATTATGCTTTTGGAATGCATCAGGAAACTTTTTGTATTTATATTACTCTCACTCTCCCCCCCCCTGGGGGGGGGAGAGAGCGGCCGCCCCCCCCCGGGCACGCCATTGCATCTATGTCTCCTGCTCACTTATGCTTTAAAATCTGATTAACCTTATGCAGACCTGTGCACTGCCCCCCGGGTTTTATTGGGGGGAGGAATTCCAAAACGGGGGCACGGGGGGAACTTTTTTGAAACGGGGAGTAATAAAACGGGGGGGGCAAGCAGGGGAGAAAGGAAAAAAAAAGAGAAAAAAAGAGAAAAAAGAAGGGAGAGGGAAAAAAGGGACAAAAAAAGCGAAAATAAGGTAAAAAATACGTCTAAAATGGCTTAAAACACATTGAAATAGGCTAAAAACTGCTAAATTTTAGGGTACTTTTTTATTTTTTGCCGGGGGGGGGGTGGGTGCAATAAAACGGGGGGGGGGGCAAAACCACCAATAAAGCGGGGGGGCGTTTCCAGACCGTGCACAGGTCTGCTTATGCTTTGCTCTTACTTCGATAGCTGAGCATGGGTGGCAGAAGGCAGAGCGAGGTCCACCCCAAGTTAGTCTTTAAATTTTGCCCCCCCCCCCCCTTCCAAATTTGTTTGATTTTGAAATTTTAACATGAGTGCATAACCAATTGTGAAACGATAGATTAGATATAGTTTTAAAAATATATAAAATTTATTTGATATTACTTATTTTCATTCTCATAAACTTACCTTAATCTATCTCTCCAATATTCGGGGGGAACTCGGAAGTAATGGATAGCTCCAGAGAGAATTTGCATAGGCTCCCCTTCCACAAGGAATTCAGAGCCACCAGAACTCTCCATTGAGGGTTGTCCCGAGCCCATAAGGCTTTTAAACTTTCTAAAAACCATGATTTTAAACCATTATGTACATAAAAATGAGTTGTCGGCAGTTTCTTGGAACAAAAAAGATTGAAAAGACATTTTTGGGAGGGGGAACTCCACATCCCTAAATTTAAAGAAGGGACTGGAAACGTCCACCTTAATGTGCTGGGAAAAAGAGCTGAACGAACCCTAATCCGGCTGGAATGGGAAAAAAATAGGGAATCCCCTTCTCCTAAATTTTGCACAAAAAAATGTCTTTATAATAAAAACTACCTCCCTCCAAACTTAGGTTTTAAAAATTACGTCTAGATAAATGTTTTAACAATAACAATACAATAAATGCAATGCAATAAAAATTACTTTCTAAACAGTCAAAGTGCACACCAGAAAAAAATGGGGTAAATATCATAAATAAGCAAAATCATAGGTACCGGACGTATTCAAGCTTAAAAGGATATTTTTTCGTAGGGTAAAGGAAAGGCCAAAATTTAACTACAAGGTGGCATACTCATAGGGTAAATCTCATAAAGCGCCTAGTGGGGTATATTTTTGGTAGGTCAAAATAGAAGGGAAAACGGGGATTTTTAAAATCCCTAAAAAACCTTATAAAAAGGCTCTTAAATCGTAAACAGTCAATGGAGTAAAAATGGACCTTGTGAAAAAAAAAATATTTCATTTGTTTTAAATTTATCAAAAAACTAACTGAGTAAGTGTGAGGGTGGAAAAGGAGGGGTACACCAAAAATGAGGATCTTGAGAAGAATGGGGGTCGCTTTTGAGGGGAGGCATCTCCAAAGTAAAGCACTTTTATTAAGCCATTAGGTGTAGTTATAAAAAATAATACTACATTTTATTGAATAAAACGGGGTATTTAGGGAAAAAAAGAGTGTAAAAATTCTAATTTGATCTGATAAAAATTAAAGGTTTTGATCTTGATGGAAAATTTGTGAAAATAGAAAATAGCACTTGAAATTTTCAAAATGATTCAGGCTAAAATGAAATTTGGGAAAGTGAAGGGAGTACCTTCCCCTCCCTAATTTTTTTAATGGTGGACAAACATTCGAAGCTAGGGGAAACGTGGACGGGCTTACATTGCCCTCATGCCATTGAACCACCAGAACCGTGCTGACCTTTGGGCAGTGTAAAGAAATAGCCACACGTACTCTCAAAATAGAAATCAATGCTATTTCTTTATAAAACAATTTATTATTCAGACCTGTGCACTGCCCTCCCAGTGTTATAATGAGGGGGGGGAAATTCCAAAACAGGGGGGCATGGAGGGGCAACTTTTTTGAAATGGGGGGCCATAAAACGGGGGGGGCAAGCAGGGGGAAAGAAAAAAAAAAGAGAAAAGGAGAAAAAAAGAGAAAAAAAAGGAAAGAGAAAAAAGGGACAAAAAAGCAAAAATAAGGTAAAAATAGGTCTAAAATGGCTTCAAATGCATTGAAATAGGCTAAAAACTGCAAAAAATTCGCAATGATGACGTCACAATATGTAAAAATGGCGTCATAATTTTTGGGTACTGTTTCATTTTTTCGCGACGGGCAATAAAACGGGGGGGCAAATCTTCCAATAAAGCGGGGGGGGCATTTTCAAACCGTGCACAGGTCTGATTATTTTTCTTTTTTTTAAAATTTTATTTTAATTAAAAAATGATAAAATCTTTAGTGCGATTTTTTTTATTGTTTTTAATATATCTTTAGATAAATTGTTGCAAATAGTTTTTTGAAATTAAAGTTTTATTTTAATCAACGGTCACACTAGTGTATAACAAAAAAGAGTGAATTGTAATAAGTCTGTTAACAAAATAAGCTATATCAGTGTTTATAGTTTGACTTTTGGTTTAAATCAAATCTGGTATTAACTTGACTATAATTGTATGAAACAATGAACACAATAATAGTTAAGTGCTTGTGTCAGGCAGCATGAGCATCCAACAAGCCTATGGGTACCACCTAGTTGCTAGATCTTTTCTCTGATAGAAATGAGTCCAGCTTGGCATGGCTAGAAATAGGTTGTTGTATGTCGGCCACACATGGCAGATGGCAGTTTTCCATCTAGCAAACCAGCAGACAAATAGAGCTCTATTGTGTGTGGAGTTTGTACCACTGGCCTTGCAGTAATCCTATGCTGCTCATGTACAACGTTAAGATCAATATCAGGCGACTTTAATAATCCTTTAGACCAAGACTTTGAAATGGGTGAACACTGCATGCAGTGAACACTCGCAGTAAAGGTTACCAACATCGCTATTAATGTTGAACAAAGAGTCTCAAACCATAAAGTTAAAATTTTATCGCCCCTTCTGGCTTGTCTTAGCGCCTGCCCTTTGCATAATCTGCATAGGGAAGATAAGTTTCAAGTAATACAACAACAACAACAACAGCAACAACAATATTGTCCCCCATCCCCGCTTCCTATTGTTTATTTATGGTAAGAAAGCGTTTCTGAAATTTTAACTCGCCTCCCTAATGCTGCCTCTCAACGGCAATCTGTCAGGACTTACAGCTACAATATTATTAATAATGAGTTTAATATCTTTGATGTATAACAAATTAATTATTGACATTTTAAATTTATTTGGTTCACAAAAATTTGATTGCAACATTACCTCATAATACCGTGTTCAAAAAAACTGGTGAATTCGTAAATGTAAAGTAACACAGTGAGGACCATGATTGTAAAAAATAGATTGCGTTTATTGCTACGACGATATAACTGAAAAAAATTGCCTGACATCTTGATTTGTTGATTATCTCTAAAACACAAAAAATTAAATAGTGTTTGTTTGTACGTTATTTAAGCAAAAAAGAGAGATTAGAAATGAGATCTATGTTGTTAGAAGACATTACAAAGACACTTGAGGGACCTTACTTAAGTAACACAAAAAACTAAGAATTTCTCTATTTTACTGTTTTATACAAACAGACACGTGGTGATATCACCATGAGCATGTTTATGGCAGTTATTTTAAAGAATTTTGACAACTCCAGGCTAAAACCTCAGCCTTAACCTGTTTTGATATAATGGCAGACTTGTTTTTAGACTTTTTTACTATTAACACCCTGTACAAGTCCCATAGGTGTACCAATTATCAGTTTGACCAATCAAAAAATAAAATTCGCATATAAAACACTTGTATACCCCAAATCGGACACGTGGACATCATTTTTGAGTTTATTTTTACAATTAAAATCTTCCATAAAAAGTTATGATCCCATATAAGCCCAAAAATTGTCTATTTTTGGTATGTACAATTTATGCCGCTAAAAAAATTTTTTATTTAGCTTTAAAAAAACTTAAAGGTATTTTTTTCGAATTGCCCAGAATTTGGTGGCTTTGAATATAGTTCATTCCATTTTTGTATAACAACCAGTTAAAAAATGGGCTAAATTTCAATTTTGAAAAAAATAAAAATTCGTCAAAAACATATTATCAAAAAATATGTCAAAATACAATTTAGCTTAATTTTTAGGTTTTGCTTAGGCTTGGAAAAACTAATATTAGCAAAAATAAGCTTAAATTAGCTTTTAAAGCCAAACAAAAATTGTTGTCCATGTTTTTCATGGTCCAATGTGACCAAAAAGTTTTTACATTTTTGAGATAATTTTAAATTTTTTACACTTTTAGCAATGTAAAAATATGGTTTTAATTTATTTTGTTGCTTAACAAAATTTTTTTTTAACAACATAAATTGTATAAAGCAAAAAAAGGCAATTTTTGGGCCAAAATGGACTCATAACTTTTAAAAAAAAAACTTAAATCCAAAAAAATAATTTTCAGATTGAGGTCTACGAGTCCGCTTTGGGGTATAAGAATGTTTCACATGCATATTTTACTTTTCGGTCAGTCAAATCGATAATTGGTACATGTATGGGACTTGTAAAAACACCAACACCCCAATGTAAATAAATCAATGTACACAACCAACCACAACTACCAGTGGCGTGCCCAGGGAGGGGTTGGCGGGGGGAGCGCCCCCCCCCCCAAATCCTGTAAAGCCGGATTTTTTTGTACAGGGGACCCTTACATTTTTTAAATTTTGGGAGAGAAAAATTTTTTTCTTTAATATTAATACAGAAACTTTCTTGATGCCTTTCAAAAGCATATTAATAGTCAAAAAACTAAAATTTTCCCGCTACAAGGATAGTTTACATTGACAGTTTATCTTAGTTTTTTGATTTCAAATCGATTATTTCGTTGACTCATTCAGTAGTTAAGGCATAATTGTTTAATAAAACCACTATAAACACTATTATCCTTTTATTAACGTTTAAACATATGTTTTAAATGTATAATTATAAAAAAACCTTAAAATTTGTAATAAGTATCATCTGGATTTAAAATTTCTATTGTATTATAGCGCCTTAAATTAAAAATTTTCTCCCTTAAAAAAAATTGTGTACAATTTTATGAACAAATACCTAAAAAAGTGAAGAAACAAAAAATATATTATTTTTTAAATTATTTAAGTTTTAAAGGACCTTTCACCAATTTGGTATGATTCCCATATGCGTCCCGAAATTTGATTTGACCAACTCTAATGTAAAATACACTTATAAAACATCTTCATACCCTAAATTAGACCCATAGACTTGATTTTTATGGTTATTTTCAAGATTTGAGCTTTTGATTAGAAGTTATAAGGCCGATTTATACCCAAAAATTGTCCTATTTTGGCATGTACAACTTATGTTATTAAGAATTTTTTTATTAAGCCTTTAATTAAATTAATATTATTTTTTTTGTATTACCAAGTGTCTGGCAGTTACAGATATACTTTTATTTTTTTCATGGTAACAACCAATTTTTTATAATAACCATATAAATACCCATTAAATTTTAGTTGTGAAAAAATTCACATTTTTTAAAAACAACTTATTTTAATAAAAATCAATTATATTACAAATTTGCTTGATTTTTAGGTTTTGCTTAGGCTTAGGAACAATGAATTGGTGAAAAACTAAGTTTAAATTAGCGTGTTTTTTTTGAAAATTTTTAAGTTCTTCAGACTTCTAGCATTGTTAAAACATAGTTTTTAATTTAAACTGTGTGTTTACAATTTTTTTCATTAACATAATAAATTGCATATGCTGAAAAAGGTCACTTTTTGGGTATAAATTAGTTCATAACTCTTTTCGATAAGGTCAAATCTTAAAAATTTAAGATTTAAGATTTTATTTTTCTAGCAAGATAAGTTACCAGCAAAATAGAACATTATTATCAAAAATTGCAACCCAGTTGGATTACAAATTACATAAACACCAAAAACAAAAAAAATCAGCAGTAGCTATAAAATGTATCACAACAGAAGCCCGGACTTACTAAAAAAATGACTAAAGGCTTTAGATACTTAAAGCTCTTCATATAGTCATTGTATTCAGGTTTATTTTAATAGAGATTTTTTAAAAGAGTACAACAAAGGAGCGCTCGCTTGACTTTCATTTAGACAATTCCTTTTTTTTAAAACTCTGTTAAAAAACTATATTTTCTGCAATTAATCCTAGAGTGCTCAACTTTAATTTTTTTTGAGTGACCTCTAGTATGATTTGTGTTGAACACAAAGTATTTGTTACTTTTTAAACTTAAAAGATCATTTATAATTTTATATGTCACTATCATATCATTTCTTTCTCTGCGTTTTTCTAAAGACTTAAGATTTGATATATTTAATCTGTTTTCATAACTGGCATCTTTTAATTTACAAACTCTAAAGACTCGTTTGATAAATGTGCATTGAACTTATTCCAAAATATATTTATCTTTCATCATATAGTGGTTCCAGACCGCGCTTGCATATTCAATAGTAAGGGCAAATCCTCCAATAAAGCGGGGGGGGCATTTCCAGACCGTGCACAGGTCTGGGGAAGATAAGGTTTAGGTAATGCAACAACAACAACCGCTTTATTGAATTATGAACCAAAACAAAAAGATAGTCGCTTAGTAATATTTGTGTTTTTTCCGAACCCACAAAACTTTTAGAGCGTTTTTAGCTATCATAGTCGTATTTGATTGACACGAGTTAACAAATACATGCTTACTTGAAAATGTACAAGTTTGGACAGAACGGGATCTCTGATAAACATTTGATGCAGATGGGAGCAAATCAAACATCGCACTTCTCTTAATACTGTCAGCTGACTGGCATCTGCCTGCAATTATAATATATTATTAACATTGCTATTAACCCGTTTGAATGATCGGATTTACCCCGGTGTGGTGTGCGGATGGTTGTGACGGTTTAGACTCAAAACTATATTTTTATATACCACAAGTGTCATTGCACCGCAATTTAAGCCATTTACCATAAAAATATTTTCTTTTATTTTAAAAAAAGACGCAAAAAAACCTAAATAAAAAACTTACTCTCTCAGTTTCGTTCGGTAGGCATGCTTCCAGGAGAATCTGGACAATGGCGGACTCCTGGGCGTTGACCAAAGCCCCGACCAGGTCTGAACGCTCCGCCTCTAATTCGTTTGCTACTCTGTTAAAAACATTTTTTTGATTTTTTTTCGTATTTCCTACATTTTCAGTTGTTTTAATATTAGAAGATGGGAATTTTAGAACTTTTTAAATTTTTATTCGCTAATTCAGAAAGGCTATTTCCCACCTATGGCCACAATGCATTCGGAAAAAATCAAAGCGGTCGCCAATAAATCACCAAATTTTTACCCAGGGCCTCTGCCAGGATTTTCGAAAGAAGGGAACCAGACTCTAGAAATATGAAAACAGTAGATAAAATGCGGCGCGAAGCGGCACCAGGCGAACGCGAAGCGTCCGCGGGGAGGGGGGGGGGGGGGCGGCCCCGGGCCCCCCCCCCCCCAGCACGGCGGGGGGGGGGGAAAAACCCCCCCCGAAAAATAAAAAAAACCAAAAAAAAAAAAAAAAAACACCAAAAAAAAAACAAAAAAAAACCCCCCCCCCCCCCCCCCCCCCCGACACGGTTTGGAGGTGAGATTTTTTGATTTAGAATTAAAAAATGAGCACAAATGGGGCTTAAAAATACCTATTTACATTAAATTGAAGGCAGGTAATCAGGCAGAATCCATTTTTAACATATCCCAAGAAAAAAGGTAGGGAGAAGCCGGGGTCATGATGGAGTTACCTTTCCTTTCACCTCCCCCAACCCTTGGATCCACCTCGCCCTTCCTAATTTTTACTCCTACCAACCCAGAAAGGGGAGGGGGCATGGGCCCCCTGCCCCTCACAGGCACAGGGCCTGTTCCTACCTGTTAAAATCTATCCATTTGGGATCATTCGATGTGAGTATTTATTGATTTGGAGATTCACGGACACGGGATTTGATGATTTGGGTGTCTTTTGCTCGGGATCAAAGCGCACTTTACTGTTTATGTATTGGAGTAAAGAATTTGAATTAAATTTAAAGTTAATTTTATAAACTATTTAAATCGTTTAACATTCCAGGTATTTTTGATCAGGGGATCCACGGACGCAGGAATCTATTGATTTAAGTATCTGTTGCTCTCTGATTAAATCGCGCTGAAAAAGGTGAATTCTTGCAAGTTAAATCCAAAACCCGTTTTCCAACAATTTTAAAACCACCGACAATGAAAACATATTAATAACTCAGTTGCTTTGCTAATAATACCTTAGATTAAAACCATAGGACAATTCATACCAATCAAAACATACCTCAGTTGCTGTTCCGCTCCGGCGGCGCTCAGCGCCGGAGTGGAGATCGGCGCCGCTTTCAGCCGCTGGCTTTGCCGCACCCGAAAGGCCAGAGTGTAAAAGTTCACCATCCCCAGCAGCAATTCCAACAACGACGGAGTTCTAAACACACAAGACTGAAAGACACAAAGGTAATCGAAAGACATAAAGGAGTTCCACACGAAAGAGGTTATAAAATCATAAGGGGTTCCAAAGATATAAACGAAGCGTTTAAATAAAGTTCTTAACTACCTGGTAATTTAATTGTTTTTTTTTTTAATTAGTATTTTTTCCATGGACTTTTACGGGGGTATTTTCTTTTTAGGATTTTTACTGCTTCTAGAAATAGCCTCTCTCGGCGAGATGGAATGGAGGTATACTTCAAGAGCATAGGTGGGCAGCTTCCCGAGTTTAGGGAGGGAGGATTCCAAACTTTTTTTTATGGAATTTAAAAAAATACTTTATTTTGAACATCTGTATTCTGTATGCATGGGAGAAGCCAACGAAGGGGCTCCACAACCTTAAAAGATTATACTGGGACTAAAAAATTCTATCTCGTACCCCTTAAATTTAAAAAAATAAGCTGAAAAAAATTAATACAGCGTGGATTGAACTGTAAATCCTATCTTAACGCGAATGAACGCCACGCACTTATCTATATTACCATTAATTTTTGAAAGAAAAAAAAAATAGAAATCGGTTTATTAAAAAATCTTAATTTGTGTTTTAATTTATTTGGGATCACGAAACCTGAATTTGTGTACTTTTGTCTATTTATGCATGGAACAACGTTTAGCATATAGCATGTTTATGTGTTGGCAACACATATAACACATGCAGAAACATATAGTTTGTTTTGTTCCGGGTGACATAAAGTTTTGATACTTTGTAACAGTGCCCTTTCAAGCCTTTACCTGAATACCCCAACGTTGCAGCGCAGAAGCAGCAGAGGGTCTTCCACTAACTCGTGATGAGAAACGCTCCTTTTTACTTTTAACCTTCCTGAGAGAGATTCGCTAGCCATCATTGCCGATACTGTCTTTTCGTACAACCTAAAATAACACATTAATTTAAAAAAAACAACAATAAAATAAAAATTAAAAATTGACAAACAATAAGAGCGAGAGTAAACAAAACTTTTAGATTACAAAGTATAATAATATAAATTTACGGCATATCTTGACTAAGAGTAGTATTATTCATTTCGGGCAGCAGCCAGATAGGCATGATTGGGAGTATCATCTTGCACTATCATAATTCAAACTTAAAAATTAAAAAAGTACTTGAGCTATTATTTTAAACTACTAGATATTAGCTCTTTATACTGTCACTGAACAATTTGTTTTCACTGCATCGCACAATAAAAAGCATAGGCGCAAACGCGAAAATTGTCAAGGGAATCTTAAAAAAACACACAGACTTATCAAAAACACAATATAAACACCACTACATTTTAGAAGTTTAATATCCAAACCACCTATTTTAGAAAATCCCTTTTTTTCACTTCACTAACAGCACTGTTTCTGCTCAAGCGCATCATACACTGTTACCAAAACGATGTATTTTGCAAAAAAAATGATTTAAAATAAAAATAAATTTAAACCATCCTCATTCAACCAACCTAACAAAGAAGCAGTACGCACAAACGCAAAGTTCTGAATACAAAAAGCGCCATTGACCCCATACATGAGCATTGGGTAGGGGGTTAACCACCGCCCCCTAATACTGGGAAAGAGGGTTAACCCACAGTAACCCCACGTATGCACTTACCTTCTGGGCAGGACGCTCTCGTACTGGCGCCAGCAGCGCACAAAAGCCAGGCTAAAAGCGTGAGGGACGTCCGTCCCGCTAAGCACCACCGGTACCCCGGTCTCCACGAAAACCTCCAGCAGCCCCGTTTTCCCACGCATCCGCCCTCGCTCCAGCCGCCGCAGAGTACGCAAAGAGAGACCCGGCGTGCTGGCCGCAGTGATCAAAGCTAAAATATTTTCGCATAAGCGTAAGGATGGGTATGGAAACAAAGACATGCTGTGTAGTGTGGACTAAGTGACGCGTTCAAAATACAACCTTTTTGTACAGGAAGTTAGACAGCGTATGATTTTTCAAATCATTTATATAAACTTTTGCAGAGCTGAAATGTTATCGTATATAAGTAATGGTGTGTATGGAACAAGGACTTGTTGGATAGTGTGGACTGAGTGACGTGATCAAAATACAACACTAGTGTCGAGAAACTAAACATCAAATCTATGCACTGTCCCTTCCGTTGGGGTTTTAACGGGAGCATCATTTCCAATATGGGGAATATGGGGACAATTTTTTTTAAACTGGAGACTTTTCAAATCATTTATATACACTATTGATTGTTTTTTTTATTTAGAATATTTTGGTCGCTGCACCTCCGGTTGTGATATTTTGGCCAACAGGAAAGGCTTAAAAATACAATTTCGTAACAAGTTCGATAAAACCCAGGTATGACTTCTAGGACACCAGAAAAATGTTAAAAACACAAATAAAAACTACAATGTAATAATCGTATAGTTTATTTAGTTTAGCAAAATTATTTAGTTTAGCACTACTCAATTTGTATGCGTTATTCTGTACATGCCTTTAGTCGCCTTTTTTTGTCATTTTTATATATATTTATATATTTTTTGATTAACTATTCTATTCAGTGCTAACAAACAATAATGGATACCGGTTATGATTTCTCCTTTTCCGACATCAGCCGAAGAAGACGCCGCTTCTTGAACGGAAAATTTCGAATCACCGTTTAAAAAGAAAGGACACAAATTAGAAATAAGTCTGAAATATTAAAATAAAAAATTAGAAACATGTCTAAAATATTAAAATGAGACATAAGCATAGGGGCATAGTGGGGGGGGGAAGGGGCCCCCCAAACCCCCCCCCACCCGAAGCGGGCCAAGGCAAGGGGGCCCCCCCCCAAACCCCCCCCCAGGCCCCCCCCCTCGCGAGGCTGACCCCCCTCCCGACCAATTTGGAAGTATATTTTTTTATTTACTGTCAGAAAACACGGGTTTTTAGATAAAAACAGTTTTAAAAACACCTTGCCTAATAGTTAATAACATAAAATAATAAAACAAAACAATTAATAAGAAAAAAAATCAAAAAATCCCCCCCCCCCCACAAACCCGGCGCGACCCCCCCCCACCCAGGGGGGCCGCCCCCCCCCCAAAAACCCTCCCCCCGCCCCCCCCCCGCGCCCCACCCCCAAACACCCCAAATGGGCAGCATGGGCGTAGCCAGGATTTCGTAAAGGGGGGGTTGTAGCCAGTACAAATTTTTTAAAAGGGGGGATTGTAGGGGGTTGTAGCTCGAAATTTTTGATTTTTTTAAAAAAAATAGCTAAAAACGTTAAAAACCAGCAAAATTTTTGCGCATTGTGCATTTTTTTAGGTTATTTATTGTTTTTACATCAGTTAAAGGCAAAGACGCACTTATTTAAGTCAATCTGCTATATATTTTGTTTAAAAATAGTAAGGAAAATTATAAGCTTCAATATGTGAAATGATTTATACTAATAAATGACCAATTTCTTTAATTTTATTGTTTGATCTGCTCATTGATTTTTGAAACTTTTCATCATTATTTATTTTATTTCAATTAAAAATTCGCTTTAATTTGCTCACTGGTGGTCAACTGGTGCTGTGTTGCATTTGCTTTGATTAGTGTCATTTTTTAATTACTTATGTATGTCGTTTTCCTTCTCTTTTCTAAGATTTCTTTGTGCTTTGTTATTATTTACTTTTTGGGCACTCCAGTGTCTCTCTGGTTACCTCTCTGAAGTCTTGCAATCCTATTTGCGCGTTTATGATGTTTACTTTATTAATGAATGTTATGTTATTTGCTTCGCGTTATTTTTTTGCTTCACATTTATTTGTGCGCGTTTTTGTTTTATTTTATTTGCTTTAATTTTGTGCTGTTTTTCATAAAAGCCATGGGTTTTTTTTCAAGCTAGTTTTTAAAGTTTGCTTTACTCACAAGTTTTTTTGTTTCTTGCTCCTTATTTATTTTTGTTTTTGCATGTTCCACGCTTGGTTTAAATAATTAGTTTAAGATTTTTAGACTGCTCTTAGTTGGGTAACTAAAATGGAAAAAAAGCAAAGAAGTATTTATTTTTTGGCATAAATTAATATCGTTTGGCAACACTAAAACTAAATGATAAGATAATACGCAGCTAATAAGATAACTAATAATTTGATTCAGAAACAGTGATTTTATGCTACAAAAAGGAGCTTAGAAAGAAATCGAGCGCTGAGAAAAAGCGAAGCGCCAAAAAATTTTCAAAATTTACACCTTAACGTAGTAAAATTTTTTTTAAAAAACCCAAAAGGGGGGAGGGGGTTGCCACCCCTACAACCCCCCCTGGCTACGCCCTTGGTGGGCAGTAGGAGGGTTGGTGTACTATAACCCCCCCTCCCAAATTAAAATTTGCCAACACCCCGCTAAGAGTTGGGAGTACCCCAGACACCCCCTTGTTAAATTTGGGGGGTTCCGGGGTAATTTCGGGCTATATCGGTACCTCAAAAAATTTTCGGACTCCTCCAAATTTGGGGGTTCGGGTATTTTCTTAGGGCAAAAGTGGGCCGGTTATGGATATTCCATATGACCACCTGAAACCCTGTGTATCAGCACTGTTGCGAACTTTTTTGCTTCAACAGGATAAAAATAATGTTTGCTACAGTGTTTCCACCTTTAACTTTTTCCTAAAATTGTCGCTTCTCACTGCTCTTTGTATAAAAGAGGCCACCTTTAAAAGCTTTCTTGGATTAATAATCAAAAATGGTTTACAACCAAGTTAACCTGTTCCCGTGATGGCGTTTTCCCCCGTTACAACCGCGAAACCTTTGTTCGACAAAAAAGAAACCTTCGTCTCACGGTGGTGGTGTTTTCGTATAATCAATGTCGTACGTAAACCTTACCATGGTAAACTCTACGTATGACCTAGATCGTACTTAAATCACACATAATTTTTTTTGTGCGTTACTAGTGCCTAGTGGGGGAGCCAATTGAAATGGTTAAAGCTGTATGGTAGCAAGATGCAAATTTTTGCAATATGAAATATCCTACGTTATACACTATATCCGTGAATAAAATTTGCATATTGCTACCGTACAGCTTTAACCATTAAATTTGCTGGCTTACTGGGCACTAATCACGCAAAAATTATGTATGGCCTAAGTAAGACCTAGGTCACACGAAGGTTTCACGATTGTAAACCGAGGAAAAAGCAATCACGGGAACGGCTTCAAAAAAATACCCACTTCAAAATGGGCGA